>DF241395.1:26952-80225 GCA_000507305.1 Breviolum minutum Mf 1.05b.01 | reverse complement strand
AAACTGTGGTTTATCTTATCCTATTTTATTTTGATAGATATATGGGCTAGAAATGGTGTTTTACATATTTTTCCCCCACCTCTCACCTCACCTTGAAGTCTCCGCCAGGCCAAACTGCTAAGCAGGGGCCTCCACAGCGGCCGAGTCAGAAAAGCTTGGGCCAACAGCGGCCCGTATCACCGGAGCGTCCCCCCTCGGTGTTGCAAGCACTGCAACCCAAGGGCAGGCCCACGAAGCCCTCCGAAGCACCGGCAGCAATGGCCACGGCACCACGGCCAGCGCCGGCACCGGCCAAAGCACCAAGAGTGCAAGAGCAGAAGCAGGGGCAGAAGAGGCGACTCCGGCAGAGTTGATTTACATAAATCATTGTATTTTGTCTATAATGTAGTTGTAGTTTGATGGAAGAATTTGCAGCAAGTTGCCCACAATTTCCGAGACGTAGCCAAGAGAACCATCCACCCAATGAGCGGACCCATGATTGAATCATATTGAATCACCTCTCACGATACATGTGGACCTTGATATTAGCTGCCAGCCATGCAGCCAACAATTAAATGGGAGTCACCAACATCTTTGTCATCACCCCCCTCCTGCCGCCATCCTCCTCCTCCTCGCGATCATCATAATGAGAATAATTAGTCAGCAGCATTGTTATCAATTGTCATCATCGTCGCATTTTGGTGATGAAAGGCATCGTCCATAGTCACCCTTATCAGTGCCATTATAGATATGTCGTGTGATAAGTGTAGACAGATTTCTCGAAGAGTTTGAATGTTCCTCAGGCATCAATAGTCAAAATAGGCACAAACCTCACCGCCATCCAGGCCATTACAGCCGAAGGAGGGGACTTCTGCAGGCGTGGTAAACTTCCATGAATGCGAATGTGCCAAAGTAGGTGTGCAATCAATCACGTGTGCTTCTGTTGGACAGCAAGCCCAAAATGTTCAGACAGGGACCTGATTGTTAAAGGCATGTGGAATCTTGAGGAGTATTGTAGAATACACTCTGGACATCTCAGAGAATCCCAAGCTAAAATACATTATGATACATGATATATACTTTGTTCTGTACTCCAAATTCGGTGTATTCGGTATTTCACAAAGTGTTTTTCGATGTGACAAAGTTTCTCACACTAATGTTACTCACCATTACCATAACAGTTGCCAAGTTTGTCGCAGGAGTGGCGAAGATTTTCAAAGTTGGTGATGTTGTGCCGCACTCTCAGTGACGCCTCCTGTGACGATACACAGGTCAATGCATCCGTAGATGCAGCATCCAGTGAATCGGTCCTAATATTTAGGCCGCCAGGTTGGTGAAGGATGCACTATGATTACTAATGATTACTATATATTTGCGGCTTGCCCAACGGGTGTCCATTTCCTGTAAGGCAATATAGGAGCACTTCGAAAGGTGCCGGGTGAAATGTCAGTGGGCAATTGAGGGATGCCGGGGTGGCTTTTCCCCCCACCTGATGAATCCTGATGACTCAAAATTGAGGCTGTCAGATGCCGTTTGTTTGTGATAGTCAAAGGGTGACCTCAGAATTCAGCTCGGAATTGAACTCGGAGCTCTTTTTTTCGTGCTCCGGTCTAAATGTGGAATCTTCACTATATCAAACTAAATGATCTAAATGCCGGAACCTGAGCCCGGCATGTTTTTTAAATCAACCAGGTGGTTGGATCGATACCATCATCAAAGCGGTCCGTTTGGATGACAACGGCAAAGTCGTAGCGTACGCATCTCGACAGCATTTTTGCACCGAAGCTGGAGGGCTGGTGGATCCAGCGGAAGGTTCCACCAGGGTTCCTAGAGGTGATGTTGACATAGCAATTTAACAGATGGAATTCAATTCTTTTTAAGCTATCTGAAATATGCTTTTCGGTACCACACCAACTAAAAAGGGAACAACTTGAGAGAGAGATCTCACAAGTCAAAATTAACACTTCAAACTTAAAAGAAACTTAATCAAACACTCCATGGCCATCGGGGCCATCGTGCTTGGTTTCTGCACTTGATGATACCACCTTGGCCCTCAGGATTGCTCTGGCAAGCAGGGTGCTGCAGTCTCAAAGGCGTAACTTTTTGATTTGTTTCCTGAGGATGTGGCGAGTCCATTGTGCAAGAATGGAACGCCAATTTCATGGCCATCTCCATTTGAACATGATGATTCCTTGTTACGATTGATGTGGGCATACCGCGGCACACCCCTTGTTTCAGTTGGTTTCAAGACTTCAAATCTCCATCAGCTGTCACTGCTAGGTGCGAGCGAAGAAAGCAGCAGCATCCACTCCGAAGACTTCGACACAGGATGGCTGGGTGAAGATGGTGACCTTGGTCACCCTGGTTAGTCCGCTTTGAAGATCACATGAAACGAGACATTTGATGCTATCTGCCAATCTTGGCATATGCCAAGTATGTTGAAATTGTGTAGATGGGGCAATTGCCTGAAGACTGCAGGGCACTCCGGCAAAAGCAGAATCCTCAGCTGCCGACGGAGCAGGCCACCTGCGGGGCACTCCCATTGAGACATGATTTGTACCTCTCAACATATGCGCATGTTACTTGGCTTTGGGAGCGAATGGAATTGATCTTCGAAAGTTTGCATATCAGTGTACTTGTCGATTGCAACTTGCAAGGATTAAACACTTATACGAAACGTTTTGATTCTTCTTCCACAGACATGAACCGAAAGCCGATGACTTGACGGATGAATTTGAACAGGTGAAGAAGGCTTCATCACCGTCAGTTCATACTACTTCATGCATGCATTCCAAACACAGCTTCAGTGGCCACCTTGTCAGGAGCCCCCGTCCCAAAGTCGGGCGGGAAGGCCTTGTCGGCCGTCAAGGCCGACAAGGCTGCCAAGGTGGCGGGATGACCTGTTGGTGGGTTGTACGATCATTGATATCCTGGAAAATCGTTGGAAAATAGGCAGAATTCTCTACTGATACTTTACTGATCTTTACTGTAGATTAAAGAAATGACTTACTTGGCCAATGGCTAAACTTTAAACTTTTTGGGATTACATATTTAGTAGGGAAAATAAAGTTCAAACTTTTATTTCAGGGTCCATTGGCTAAGTGAGATGAAGAAAAATATGTATATATAAATGTAAAAGATTATATAATGATTGTATATGATATTTAAAAGGCATATACTATACATACTTACTGGATATTTCACTACTGGGAATGAATTCTGGACTGCTTTCCCCCCAAAGCACAAGTGTAGGGCACTCGCTGTGGCGAGACATCTTTTGCCCTCCACGGCTGCAGGCACCACAGCGTCCGTTTAAGGTGGGTGAGCGAGTGCGCTACTGGCTGCCTGACTACAAGATGGGGGGTAGGTGGATGTAGGTGGCTAAGGACACCACAAAGGATAATTGAGAAACTATGAGACATTTCAGACACTTCTCGAGGAACCCCATTTTCCATATTTTTTCCATGACATAGTTTCAATACTTGGGCTCTTCCTGTTGATTTCATCGAAATTTGGATGGCGCTCTAACACAGACATCTCTAAACTCCAGTTTCCCTAGCCCCCAGCAGCTGGCAGAGGGGGTACATTTGCCTCAGAAAAAAATCAAGCAAGGAATTTGATTCGGTCACTGCTTCGAGCCCTCATAAGCTTGTCTCTTTCTTTCTTTCTTTCTTTCTTTCTTTCGTTCTAAAGATAGTAGAATGCCACTGTTCTACAATGCTTTACACATAGATCTCCTGTTGAAAAAGTATCCATCGAACCCTGGAAAGGATGAACATTGAAATGATTCGTTCATTTCTGGGGTGGCAACTTGACAACCCCTCCCTTCTCCAAGGAGAAAAGCGCAGAGGTGCTGACGGGGTGGATGGAACAACACCTCAACCAGAAACCCATTGTAGGAATGCGGGATGGGATTGAATAGCGGACCGTTCAGCAGATATGTGAATTGTACGGTTTTTCTGGGTTGATGATTTTTCAAAATTGTACTGTTTTTCAAAAGGGCAGGTTTAATCAGATAGACCAGAGGAAAATTGGGGGTATCGGTGGTATCAACATCGTCTTAAGTTGACAAATTGTGGTGTTTGTCAGAGCTATTACATGTAGATGATATGCATTTATTCTGCCTGATTCTCAGTTGAGTTGGCCACCTGAAAAACTACCCTATCCCTTCATACCCCTTTTTTTTTTTGCCTTTTTTTGGGAATCCTTGATTTGTTTTGGGGGTTGATCCTGCCTAAGCCAGGGCGTGGCTTGATACCCGAGTCAAGGCGGTGAACGTGGACCAGAAGGGTACCTTGCTTGGTCCATTTTTTTTTCCGCCTCGACCTTTGACCCTCAATGGCCTTGATTCACACCGACCTGCAAATGATTCCAAAACTCAAGCCCTTCCAACTTCACCTAAACTCACCCATATCTCATCCATCATTATTTTTATATTTTTCTATTGCTCCACCAAGGTGAGATCTTGTCCTATGACCTTTCGGGAAAACCAAGGGCAGAGCCACACCGAATCCGGGCGGCGAAAGCTAAGGCCCGAGTCAACAAGTTTGCGGCAGATGTTGTGAGTTATATCGAGGTCACAAGAGAAACACAGAAGGTAGGTTATTTAGATGTTATTGATATAATGTTATTTAGTAGTATGTAATGGTTGGCAATGGTTGGGCATTACAGGCATTTGGTGAAAGATCATATTTCACATAGAATAGGTTGATGTGGTGAGTTCCTTTCTGGTACATCGACATCACATTGCTATCTGGCTATAGCTGCTATGTATTGATGTACACACGAATGTACATGCAGTCGGATGACAAGAAAACCCACCAGCCTGGTTATGGACATATATATATATTTGATACTTTATGATATATAGTGATATTTAGTTCATTTGTACATTTGAATATACAGATCCTATACACATAATCACATAAATATCGTTTTCCCTTGGGCGTTTGATTGGTGCTCGTCGCCACCTGCTCCATTCACACGCTAGGCAACTTCCCAGGTGCCTGCTGCAGGCATGGCCCCCGGCGCGCGGCCGGCGGAAGCGGAATCTGGGCTGGTGTTTGGCAACGCCAAGCGGTCAGCCGCCAGGGGACTCAGTTGGCAGGAGACAAGGGAAAATTAGTTCCTCGAGAATACCAAGTGCAGATACAAGATTGAGAGTGAAGATGTATGTATAGATAACTGACATGTATACTGTATACATATCTGCTTTTGTTTCAGTTCCACACTCAGTGGCATTCCTTTTCATTTTTCTGTACAGAACGGTTAGTACACCCGGCAGGATAAAAAGATTTGTGAGCGCCCCCCCCCAAAAAAAATATATATATATACGTAATACACATGCCTTTGCACTTGTGATACTTACGTATACTTGCATGATTGATTTGAAATCACAGGCCTGACCTGTCATGAAGTCACGAAGCAGTCCTTCTGCCAAGGGGGATGGCGAGAAGAAAGCGCCGCCGGCCAAATTCAAGGTTGGGCAGACCGTCACTCGCTTGCAATTTTGTATCCCCTTGATGGGCTGTGGGTACAAGCATTCAACTTAAACAGAGCTATCTTTGAACAACAGATCCGACTGATCCGAGGGTGTTGCTCTCAACATAAAGACTGGCCCAATCCTGGCTTCATTTCACGCAAATACAGATTCGTATCTGGCATCTAACATGGCTGACCTTACCTCAAGCGCACCTGCATCAGTACAAAATGGGTACACTTTGTTCCGTACATTGCTGTACTGTCTCTAGGTTGTCAGATCTTCTTCCATTTGTTTCCCTTACATCGAGGTGATGTACTTCAGCGGTCAAGTTCAGAAGTATCTCCCCACCAAAGTCATTCGCAGTGTGCATAGTCGCAGCGGAGAACCTTGGAAGCATCTCTTTTGGGATGCTCCCCTATTAAAGATATAGTAATCCCGGGGGTGACTGTTACTGGGAAGAGCATACAAATTCTATATAGTTTTGTATATGTAATTATATGTATAGGCAGTGGAAACTGTAAATATCAGGCATTTTACAGGTGCTTCCTGATTTCAACGTGTTTTACCTTCAATTTGACTAGCCATTCCAGCTGCTTCAATTGGATTTTGTTCATGAACAGTGAAAACCTCATAGAACGGAGCATCAAAGGCCCACCTGCTTGGATGGCATCCTAGGAACCAGGCTAGTGGGGTTTTCGAGGGACCTTCAAACTGCTTAATGTTTCCATCAGAAAGTTATATGCTATAGCATGGCTATCTTTCGGGATCACAAGTCCATCCTGACTATTTCAATTCTGCTAGGATTTGAACCCTTTGATTCTACTGTTCTGTGCTCCACAAACAACAAGAAATCTATTTTGCTTTTGGCTTTGTGATTTTAGTGATTCGAGTCGTAGAAAAAATGTTGACGGTCTAGGTCCAGACCTAGGCGTGCAGTCGAAACCTGTCGAGATCGAAATGCCATAGCCGGGTTGGTCATTTGAAGAGCCCCGCTTTATATCGCTTGTTTTCCCTTAAAATGCCAAACATATGTTCTAGGATTTTTGCATATCATCATATTTGCAGTATATATAAATAGATGTCATACAAGAATCATAGCAACATAATAGTATGATCACATCGCCTCATCCAATCACAGTAGACTCACAAAAACAAAGACATCAAACACAACATCATCATCCCATCACCTTATCCATGACAGTATTTCACCGTGCATCATCACAAAAACAAAGACATCAAACACAACATCATCAGCCCGTCACCTTATCCATGATCTCACCATGCATCATCAAATACAACATCATCATCATCATCATCATCATCATCATCACCACCACCACCATCCAACCAGTACTCCATAAAACTTACTAGGTAGACAGAAAATAGCAATATCATACAGGGTTGTTCTGTGGAGCCCTTACCTCCAATTGTTTCATCCTGCTTGTCAGAAGGGATGTAGCTGCTCCTCCTGAATCCAGGACTGCAGATTTTATTTCATTGTTGTGTTGTTGGGCTGGTATTCATGGTTTTGGCTGTTGTCGCGTTTGTTTTTTTTTGTTATTTATCTACTTGCGTGGTTTGATGCTTCTGGGCACTGAGAAGCGATACTATGACCTCTCCATCAAGAAGGGAGTGCTGGAATCAAGGTGCGATTTTTTTTGGGGGGCCGTCATCCAGACATGCCCATCTCAAGCATGGTAAAGGCCTAGTCCTCGTCTTCTAGTTGTCACGTTTTTTTCAAAGTTTTCTAACTAACTGGTGGTGGGCGGACCTTCGCACAGAAGGGATCTAATAAGCGAGCCACACACACAGCTGGTTGAACGGTTTCTTCACGGCACGTAGGTGAATAGATATCGACTCACAACTGTGTTCTGATGATCAATGAGGATAATGAGAAGATGGAAAGCAAAACAAATCTCACCCGTCAGTCACCAATCAATTTTAATGGTCCAAAAAGATGGGGGCTTCTGGGACTTCAGCTGTTCTATCAAACCTCATAAGGGACATGAAATATCCATGCAGCTTTACAGGTGTCACCCTGTCACCTGCACTACCAGGATCAGAGCTGCTGCATCCAAAGATTCAAAGGTGCGGCACAGCGGTCGCAAGGATGGACCAAAAGAACGAATGCACAGGAATCATGGATATATGAGATAGATAGAAGATAGACATATATCATATAACCTGTAAGCTATCATAAAATTCTTCTTTATGTGTGCAACAGCAGAGTCCAGAGTTTCTGGATTTTATTGGGTGAATAATGTCTCTACCCCTATATCAGTATGAAATTCGTAAAGCTAGGGTCATTTCGTTTGTTGATGCTGTCATCTTCGCAGCAATCACCATGACTTCTATGACTTCCGCCCAGAAGCAGCCAGTCTTTGGCGCCGAATCAGGTGCCGGGGACACAAACTCGAAAATGTGCGAAGTTGTTGTGGTTGGTTTGAGGCTTTCAACCGTTTGGCAGGAAGCCAGTTGTCGTCCACACAACGTGCAGCATTGAGAAAGCAAATGCAACAGGCCGAGCCAAAAAGGGACCGAAAAAAAGATTTCTCGGTGGCTTGCAGTTGAAAGTTGTTGGAAGTGAGTTCAACAGGCCCAGCTGCCTGCTGAGAAGAGGTACGCCGTGCTTGAAGGGCATGGCAGATCCAGCGAAAACAAATAGCTTCTTTCTGCAAATCAATAGGCTGCATCTGGAATAGGAATACTTGGGGATTCCCCCCAAAAAAGTCCCCAGGAGAGTGAAAGTGACCGTTAGATTAAATAAAACATGCATACAGCACACCTTTGCATCCTTAGTTTTGATGAATCCCCACCCTCTGGATATGTATTCGCTGTTCCTTGTTCTCCTTCGCCTGAGACGCAACCTGCAACGCGTGCCGGCACCACCTGCTGACGATGCAGCAGAGGCATGGATTTATCAGATGGTACAAAGCCACAGGCAAAACCTATGGGAAGCCCATGGAGAGTGATAGTTGTGTTCTTGAAGAGCTTCACTGAGCCATGCGACCCTGGAAGGAACGGACAGGGTATCCCATAGACTCTATATCATCTACACTAGACTTCCAGAATCACAATTAAACTGCGATAAGACTTGATAAATCTTGATAAGATATTTAAGAAGCATCACTCAAATAAGAAACATCACGAAACATGTTGAATTTTTGGCCTCGACACTTGCCGGGAGGTCGAGGCCGAGAATCCTCCCGGGCCACCAACTCCGTGATGTCCAGCTAATGCCGCTGATGCCTTTGAAGAAAAAAGCGCTGGTGGATGACTGGATGCAATATCCATGTCAGTGCTGGTAAACTTAGGACTCAGGTGGCAGTGGTAATTCTGTGATCTTAGTGACCTTTGGGTGAGGTGCTGATTGCCAAACTAGTAGATTCACTAGTGCAAATCCCCTGAAAAACTGTATTGTTGACCTTCAGGTGGAAATTTTGCCGGCGACCTTGCCCATGGCTGTTTCACTTGAAGTGCCACTAGAAAAACTAGACTAGAGCTGTGTCATGTAGGCATGCGTAGGCCAAGCCCTAGCCCGATCAATGCAAATATGTCCCGCGTAGGCGGATACTGCAGCGGCATAGGCAGATAGAAAGTATATGAACGCATAATTTTACCTGGATACATCCGGATACAGCCAAGAATCATTGCTCATTTGTCTACAGACAGATGTTTCGCACATGGGTTCTTGTATGCCGCCTTGAGAGGTGTGCTTCTTTGGAGGAAGAGGTGGCAGTGCTCCGAAAGCAAGTCGAGGATTTGCTGCTACACTCACCTGTTCCTTTGGGTGTGGATCCATGTCTTTGTGGAACAGTTTCCACCCCATGTTGGTAGGTCTCAACAATGCCAACCTCATCGTTTGAAGCCACCAGGAGCTGATCAGAGAGAAGGACATGAAAGAGGAATTGTGACCTCGGCGCAGTTGGTGGAAATGTCGAAGGTCAACTGGTTGTTACTGTTGTTACTTCTTAACCTCACAACTTTGGGGCAAATCCCGGGGTTTGTTTGGACACATGTGAAAAACAGTTAGGATCCCACATTGTTTCATCCCTTTGCTTCATGAGATTCATCAAATTCATGGGATCCAAATTGATGGCAGAGTTGTGACAAGGTCTATTTTTTGAAGGCTCCATATAGTAACGGGCAGGGACTGTGTCAGGCAGTCTCCAATTATACTCCAAAAATGTAAGATTATAATCAGGTGTATATATATATATATTTTATATGTATTTATAGAGCTATTTCCTCTACTAGAAAATCAAAATTTCCATAGCCATCTTCCTCTCTGTATGTAATTCCGTTCAGTCCTTAATCTTCTCATGTCAGGTTGGGCACCGATGCCATCGAAGACTTGAAGGCGATGCTGCAGGGTTTGTGTGTGTGATCATCATGATGTCACATGGACAGTTTCATGGTCTTACTTGTCTATATATTGCAAATGCTTGTAGAATGCAGGCTCAAGGGGATCCTTGTTATTTGCCAGCCAATTCCAACAGTCATATAGTCTATGTCAATCCCAGATGGCAAGTCTTTCATTCTTTTTCTTTTTGGACCTTTGTACATTTTAAAATTTACATCATTTTACTTGTATATTTTGCTCTTCCAGAAATAGACGTACGGAACTCCATGCCCCTGCAGCTACTGAGGCAGATATTGTCCAGAGCTGAGATAGCAGAGCACGGATTGGGTTTCAGTATGGAAAGTTGACATATATGGACACATTGGCATAAGGAAGGAGTTAGATACATGATGAAAATCCAGATGTTATTTAAGACAAAGGCATGCATACAAATGCGATCGAACGTGCATAGATTGCATAGATGCATCATTATGGATAGTACGCACAATTATACGTAAGATATATTCAAAGATGCATCCATTCTCATACGCGTCTGTTTAAGCCCGACCCGGGTCAAGACAGGACGGTAATCCACAGCCAGCATTCCTCCCAGGCGAAACTGACAGAGGAGAATGGCCATTTAGAAGCAGAGTTGGAAACCAAGATGGAATGGACTGAATGGGGGCGAGGCGCAGAAAGCTCGAATTCATAAGATAGGTGTGCATTTATGTAAATGTAAATAACTGTAATTACATGTGTACAATTACATATTTTTTTCTTCATGCATATATACAACATATATATGTGTGCGCATTTCGTCTGGACCTTGTAGGGTATTTTGTTTTCCGTGTTTATTTTTCTCTCTCCGACACCGACCAGCTCTAGACTGTTTGCACCAGGTGCCAGCGAAGGGAAGCGCAGAAAGAGGAGTTGGTGCTCCAGATGGAGGAAAACCCGGAGAGCTGTTGGGAAAGAAGGGATCCGAAAAGAAATGCGTGATGCTTCATATGCCTACAAGGTTCCACAAAGAGATTTGAAGGAGCACAATTGTTGGCAACCCATCCTCAGCATGTTTTCATAATTTGCTAAAAGAAAGCAGTGAAGTCACTTAAATCACGACCTCGGGGTCCTGCCGGGTCCTGCCATATGAAAATAGATGAAAATAGCTTTCTGCTTCAACCATCAAGGTCACTACTGCCGGTGAAACATGGTGAAAGAGTGAATCCGTGACATTTGCAAACTAGCCCCTTCTAAATCATGATGCACGGTCATAGCTTTGCTACCTTCAGCAAAAGAGCACTTGGACCCTTGGACATGTGATGCTGCGTCACGTAGGAAGCGCTGAGGGGCGAGGCTGAGAGCAAGGAAGAGTGATGATGCCCAGTTTCGCTGCAGTGAATCTGTGATTCATACTGCCACTGCTGGTGATACTGTTGATGGGAGACAACCGGCCAACCAGTTCAAGAGTAGTGGCGTAGTTTCACGTATCCCAGCATTTAAAGGGGTTTTATACATCCTATAAGTGGTGCAGGATTTCTTCCAACAGCGGTGATGTCCTAGAGCAGTTCAGTATCGGATGGTTGATGGATGCTGTGAGGATTTCAATGCATGGATTATGCCGCGAAGATGGCAAAGATAACTTCCCAGACATCATTTTTCACATGGAAACTTTCTTCGGAAACTGACCGTGGTGTTGACGTATGATATTAAGGATAAAATGCTACCGGCGACCCCGAGGCTGAAAGATTTGCGCCAAAAGTTGTTGGGTGTAGAGGAGACCTTCGGGGCAGACGGGGCTGGCAGATCTTCAATGGCTTTGTTTTGCTTGTTTGTTCCGTGGATTTCCTGATCTACTGCAGATCAGACAATTATCACTCATGATCCATGAATTTGCTGCAGTTGAGTACTGCTGACACATATTTTTTACTAGAGTTAGTAGAGGCTTTTGAGGGTTCATGTCAACAACCAATTTTCCTTTCACTTGGAACATCTGATCACTGTCAAATTGGCCAGAAGCCTCACGCAAATTTACTGGCAGGACGGTAGGACAGGACACTGTATGGCACCATGCTACATAGTCCGAACAATTCGCTAGCAAGTCTTGTATGTCTATCTTTCAAAGTTGTTGGAGCAAAACCCCACACACTTTTTTTTTGCTGGAAGGGCCAGCGACTGAATCACTTGTGAGTGATATCTTATGAGTTGTACCTATTTCAAGCCTTTATTGTATTTTATTGTTGTAGGATGTTATAGGCTTGAGCTCAGCATTCAGCGTTCGGTTCTCGCGTGAAACAGTGCCTCGTGTCAAGTCCTGACATGGCATTGACGGCCTTGGTTTGGAGTCTTGGCTTCTTGTCGGTGGCCGGGCAGTACGATGACAATGTGGGGAGTGTGTTGCCTACACCAACTGTGGAGAGCAACTGCTTCCAGAATCAGCTCAGTTCCAAGTTCCAACCAAGTGTATTATCAGAAGGAAGATATGTTGGATGGTTCCAAGGATGATCTTTGCGCGCCTGGTGTGTTGGGTCTGTTCGTGAATATGCCGTGCACTTGGGCCGCCAGAAAAGCAACCATGACGGTGGCACCTTTGATCAATGCCACTGGGCCATTCGAAACTTCCACTGGCACGACAGCTCGGATGAAAAGAGCTACGTGACTCAGGGGGTGATGCAAATCATTGCAAATCTACTTGACATCTCCAGATGGCCAGCCCTGGGGCTCTGCGGTGAACACCATTGGTGCTGGCGGAGTCTGGTTCTTCCCTCGTGGATGGCCACATGCTTTCGTATGCCTCTCAGAAGAAGGATGCAATCATGTGTTGACCTTTAATGGTCCACAAGCAGTAGCCGTGAATGATCACATGATTGCAGAGACCTACACGCAGATGCCAGACGAAATTGCTTCCTATTCAATGGGCATGTCCCAAGGTGAATGGGCACAGGCTAAGCCTAAAGCTGCTGCCTTCACTGCGCGTTTCTTTGCGGAGGTGATCCCTGAGAAGTTCCATTGGCTGGAAGAAACGACTTCTTTGCCTGCAGCTGCGAACCGAAGTGATGTGGAAGTTGAGGATATTAATCCAATCCAAATCTGGGCGTCAACATCTCGGTCTACAACATCCGCCAAGCTCAGTTTCCCTTTGCCACCCGGATGTTTGAACAAGGCATTGTCTTCAAACCGGGCGGCTTCCGTAACTTGGTTTGGATCACCAATGCTGCAGCCATCATGGACCGTGATTTCTGGTCTCGTGAATGCTGGCACACAAGGTGGCATCAGTGGTGGATTTGACGCAGGGCCATCTTCCACTCTCTACACAGGAGAACTTGGAGACCATGGACTTCTTTCATCTTCTTTCTACTTCCCCATTCGTGGCTATTGGATTCAAGAAGCCACGGGCACCGAACCGGCCCAGGTGATTGTGGTCTTTGAAGTCGGCAAGTGGAAGGCCCTTGAGGCCAAGGAGGGTTTCAGCTGTCAGAATCCTCTTGGGCGCTCCCTGGGCCTATGAATCTACGATGGGAAACATCACCTGTCGGCAAACGCAGCTTGCGTCGCCACGGGTCCACGGACAGCCTCTCCTTCATGCAGGAGCCCATGCGGCCTGAGAACCTTGAGCTGTGACAACACCTGGTTTTTGATACCGGAGTTCCCAGTAGGTAGGTGTAGAAGTTCCCGGAGAGCCGAAGGTTTCTGTTGTGTTGTTTTTTTTTTTTTGTCTTGAAGTCTTCAGTGATACCATGTGATATCATGTGCCTCCAACCTGAAAGCCATAAAGGCAGCATAAAGGCAGGAGGGCTTTAAGATGCTTTAAGTAGCTCTTAGACTCTTAGATTGGCTCTTCGATCGACACCACCGAAGTGGAACAAAAAGTTGGTTTCGCGGCGAATGAGCTACTAAAATCAATACATGATGACTGGACCCATGTTTTTGGCGAGTGCCTTCTGCGTTTCATAGCCAGGAGGCCAAAGAACTCATTGATGAGAAGCCCGGAAGACCCAGTGATCATGGCAGGGTTTCGGATGGCTGAAGTTACATGTTTCTGATGAGGTGGTGATGGTTGGAATTATAAGTTATAAAACTATAACTTATAAGTACTGGAGCCATAATTAAAGTGTTTGGTAGCGCCAATAATATCATACCAAGAAATTTGGATTACTTCATTGCTGCGAAAAAGCTCTACCTGTACCAGCTGGTATGTATGTACTAATTTATATATGTTATATATGTATATCTATATATATATATATATCTATATATATTCTTTATCTCAACGCCTTCTTGCTGGAATTCTGAAGCGATGTTTCTCGCTGCGGGCCTGGCAAGGGCTGCCACCTTGAGACAGCAGCTGCAATGCTCCCAGGCGCAGCTGCCATTTCTTGTGATTCCATGGGCAATGGCAACAAGTCTAACAATGTTTGTTCCGTGTTTTGTCATGCTTTTTCAACTGACAGGCCAAAAGACTTGCATTTTTTCACGGGGTCTTGAAATTGTGTGATTTTGATGTAAGCCATAAGGGAACATATCTCCCCAACTTTGGTATTTCAGGTGTTATGTCATGTTTGGTCCGGGAGGGTACTGAAATCACATGCAAATCACCGAGTTCCTCTCGGAACAAAAAGGCCGAAGGAGATATGTTGAGCAGCGAGCAGAGAGCCTCAAGGGGTTGGAAGAATGGGCACATGCTACCAATGGAGTTTTGGGCCCACAACATTGGATGAAAACATGTGCACCTTACCCAAGTAACTTTACGGGAAGGATGGAAATCGGAAAGACAATCTTGATCTCTAATGTAAATCCTTTTCCCTTGCTTTCTCACTTACATCGATCTGTAGAGGAAGGACTGCATCAGGCCATCCTAGTTCGTATCACCAGGTAGTGTGCATGATCAGGGATCTTTCCAGGATCAACATGAAATTGTGTCATGTATATCTGTCATATATTTGGTATGTTATTTTCTGACATCCTGATATCATTACCATCCCAGTGCAACAACTCCATGATGTTATTAAATTGAGGTTGCAGAAAGTGGGTCAACAACTCCAAGATGCGGAGGCTGAAAGTTTGAATTTAAGACAAATGGCACCACTGGGCGAAAGGTGCGTTCCTTGTACAAGAATGAATGATTTGCGGATTTTCCATGTTCAATTGATCTTCAATTCATTGGCATTTTTTCTGCAACACGGCAATTTTCTACAGTGATTTTGATTTCTAATGTGCAACTTGAAGGGACCTAGAGGCAAAGCAGCAACTGTTCGAAGCCGATGAGTAACAAAAGACCATTGGTTGTGCAAATCATCGATGGTACCGGTTGCTATGCTTCCACCCATCGCCCTGATAAACCCCCAGGCCAAGGCCGTGACACTGCAGGAGGAGTGTGACAGCTTAGAGATGGAAGTTTGGGATGGGAATTTGGCAGGAATTAGTGTGAAAAAGTTGAAAACATCTGGAAGGTAGAGGACTATATGTATAATCATTGTCGTAATAGTTTTTTATATTTGTGTTGTTTATTTGAGGGGATATCGTTACTGAGCATGTATTTTTCTGACAGTCTTGGTTGATTTGAGTGAAGATCTGCAGCTTCCCCCACCAGAAGTGGTAAAGAGTTGGTTGCAGGCCAGCTTGTGTCTTCAGCAGTCTTCAGCACTTGACCATGGCAGCAGTTTTGGCCCATGTGTGTGGTTCTTGGATGGCAAGTTTTTCTTTGAACATTGCATTTGGGACTCATTTAATGAACTCAATCAAATGCAATACTTGTTGTAAATGTTTTCGGGAATGCACCTACTGTACCCTTCATCAAAATTCTGCACGAATGGACAAAGAATAATGAGAAAAAATATTGGTAGAATCAAATATCAAAGTGGGTTTAAGTTTTGACCTCAACCCTCCTGGCTCCTATCTTCTGTCCTTGCTTTTCTTGCGCTGGATCGCAATGCCGAATGCTGACTTGTCCAATCGTACATGTGACCACTGTGGAGTGGTTGGTGCGCTGTTTCCGGGCGAACAAAATAGGGGAGAAGTGTGGATTCATGGTTCATGTTTATGTCCATGATCACTACACGCGAGAAAACATGAGAAAGCCAATGAAAGATGGACCATGGATGAAGATGTATTTCCTTTTGACATGAGGGATTTCCGTCACTAGGTTAGTTTATCTAAATCATGGGGTTGTGCATTGGACGGATGGAATGGACAAGGTGCAAGTTTTGATCTTTCGCTTGAAAGCTTGGGCATCCGTTCAGTCAGAGGCCCTCCTGGAAATCTAAGATGAACATATTCTTAAAGTTGTTCTACAGGTCACAGGATGGCCCTGTTGTATACTTAAAACTCAAGGACTTGCAAGACAAAGGCTACGTTTTTGATGGACTTTAGTGTTCCTGTTGATACAGTTCCTTGGTGGCCACATGGATTGCTAGCTCTGTTAAGGCTCCAGTGCGGAAAGTGCAAGCAGGTGCATAGGGCTTAGGGTTGAGCTGTTTGAGGATTTTTACAGTAAATATATTTCTTTCCGGGGTGGGAATCGTGGGAAGTATACAAGCACGACATATGCCTTGTCATTCCTACAAGGCATAATCATTGGCCATTTGGCGGGCTGCCTGCATCACTTCGGCTGCAGGTGGCGTATTGCAATTTCCAATGCCAGAGGGTAGCTTGGAAGGACCCGCATGAACACTTGACGTATTGTTCCCGATGGACTTTGTGTATATTTTTGGCATATGCTAAAGTGAAACCACCTGCAACTCGCAACTGTATGGTTACTACAATGTTCCCTTGGATAGACAGTACAAACCGTTTTTGATCGCTTTTGATCGTTTTTGATCGTTTTAGGTGCACATCCAAGACTGCAAACAAACAGACAAGTCCGCAGTCCGCATTGTCAAGATTCATTCCTTCCCATTCTTTTCCAATACTTGTATGCACTCTTTGCATTGCCATTGTTATATGATCTTATATTGCCATATATTCCCTTATATTGCCCTCAAATTCCGAGTTCGCCACCTTGTTTCTCCAGGCGCACAAGCCTCACTGCGGTGTGCCTGTCCAATGCCAACCCGCCGAAGAAAAGGCCACTGCTCCAGTGGCCAACTGGGAGGCAAGTTGTGCTTCGCAGCTTCCAAGACCCAAGTTGAAGTTGGGGATGGAGAGCAAGCCTGCAAAGATTGAGGCGAGGATGGGAAAGCAGGGATGGAATGGGAAGATGATTAGAAGATCATGAGAAGATGGGAAGGCTAGAAATGAAATCATTGGAATGATGATATGAAAACAGCTAAAACGTGGATATTCGTTCCCTTTTTTGATGATGCAAAGTTTGAGTTAGCATCATCCAGTTGATACTCATCATATATACATATATACGCACATCCATGTATTTTATTTGATATAGTAACATATACGTTTTTATCCTACGCATATACTTGTCCATAGACTATGAAATACTGTGTAAATTTGTCTGAGATGTGATGGCAGGGTCAATGGAGGGATTCAAGTTTTTTTNACATATACGTTTTTATCCTACGCATATACTTGTCCATAGACTATAGAATTACTGTGAAATTTGTCTGAGATGTGATGGCAGGGTCAATGGAGGATTCAAGTTTTTTTGTCAAGAGTCAAGTCGGTGAATCAACGAGAGCGTGCTTCAATCTGTGTCTTTTACTGGTCAAGTGAGTACATGTTCAAACTTATGATCTTCGTTCCATTTTGGTCACATAAACTCGGCCCCCCATCGCTGTAACCTTTTCAGCTGATATCATGGAGTGCAGGACTTCTTCGACCGTGAAGATTTGGACTGCGGCCTGGCACCGCTCCGTGAAAAGACTGCCAAGACCAGTGCAAGCCGCGAAGATGGGTGGAACTATGCTTTGCTTAGATGGCGTTACGGGGGGTGTTAAAAGAGATTGAAGGTGGTTGTAGATTTACACAGAGATTTGACTGGCCATAAGACGATTTGCAAAATGTAGAGGATGAATGCGTATGTTGCCCATGTGTCTGCCTGTTTTTTTCTCTCAATATTCCACTATTTTTTTGGCCCCTCTTTACCTAGTACATTCCTTTCGACTTCTATGTTGATTCGGGTAGAATCCCAGAAAAGATCCAACAGTCGAACATGAACATTTGATGAAATTTGCATTGGGCCTGGGCTGGTGCTTCCCGCCCGGCATACATCCCAGAAGCTACTGGGAGGTCCCAAACTTGCCAAAGAATCAGTAATTATTGGGTAGTAACAAAATTACAGCCCACGTAGAAGTCGAGTAGATTGGAGAATGGTAGTTTTAACTAATCCACCTAGCCCACTTACTAGACTTTTACCACAGTTTCTGGGACATCCTATGGACATTGCCCAGGTTGAACTACAGCAAATGGGATAACCTCGCTGACGACGAGGAGAAGAAGTCGCGGCGCTACGTTCCCACGCCGGCGACCACTCGAACGGCGGCCCCGGGGGCGAAGCCGGCCTTATTCGGGCAAGCCATGGGTGCGGAGCCGGCACGTCAGGCGCACAAATTGATGCTGCTCATGGCTTATGTGCCCCTGTTTAAACTTTAAGATCTTGATAGCTGAGAAGGAATAATTGTGGATGGTGTTGGATGATAATGGGTCTCGTCACATGTGCCACTGGCCAAGTTTCTGAGTTTGCTTGGCATTTTTTTATTCAATTTGACAGGCGAACAAGGTAGCTGACACTCGGACACCAGCAGAGAAGCGCGCGGCGGCCAGAGAGGCCCTGGATGAAGCAGAGAACTTGTTACATCAGGTAGCAGGTGCCTCGGCACCAATCCGATTTCCATCGATTTCCCCTTCATTTCAGTAGGAAACCAACGCTGCATAAGGCGAAGTCCTATACCAAGCCGGCTTCATGGGTCATGGCAGTGTTTGGGAGTTAGGGCCAGCTGCTGAAAAGGTGGCCCGGAAATGTTTAAGGCTTTTAGATTCGAAACTTGGCAGGATCGAAACCAAATTGGAAAGGTGCAACCTGAAGATTCTCAACGGGGCATTTTCTGGGATTACGTCATTACGTGTTCTTGATTCTTTTTTTGCCTTCTTGCAGGCAGCTTCAACCAGGATTGAACAATTAGATGGTTGATCCGAAAAGAATTGGGACCTCACCGGTCATGCCAAGGAGAGTGCTCCCCGTGCTCCCGAAAGATGCGCTAGCCAAATTCCTCCATGGCTCCAGCAATTTCTTCTTAAGGCCCTAGGAATGGAAGGAAGGACGTGCGGAAAAAACACAGGATTGATACGACTGTCTCCCAAAATGACCATACTGAGGGATTTGCCTCATAAGCAAAATCAGCAAATGGCCAGTTCATGCCTGTTCAATGGAAAGCAATGTGGTTTTGTATCCCGCAACTCTAAAAAGAACCAGGCAACTTTCTCCCTTCAGGCGTGCCATCAGCAGCAAAGATGCTGAGAAACAGAGCAACGCCAAAGAAGCGAAAGCTTCGCTCCTGGAAGTTTATAGCACCTCGGAAGTTGTCAACCCTTTCAAAGGTCAAAGAGAAGGATGATTCGTGAAGGTAGGGGACTAATTATTGTCATATTGTTTATAGTGGTTTAATTATTTGTAATTTAAATTCATTTATTGTATTCGTTAATGATGATATTTGAGAACCCATACCTTTCACCTTCTTTTTTGGTAGTCAGTTGCGTTTACTAAGGGAATGAGAGGGGCATGAGTCTCAGTGAAAGCATGATAGACACTTGAGGGGCCTAATGATTACTTCAGCCAAAATATGTTTTACTGTACCAATTTTTGTCGTGTGAATTGTTTAGAGCTGGCTGCTTATTCAGATGTGTGCCAACCACGTAGAAGTGATGGAGCTGGGTAAACTTGGAGAAAATAAAAGAGATGTGTTCAGACTACTTGAGCCCGGTGGATATGATTTGAGAGAAAATATAGTTTTGACTGTTTTACAAAGACCGACGTACACAAATACTGTACATTTGTATTCCTATCATCCATATCTACGCATAGTTAATCGCATAGGGCATAGGCTTTGATGGAGGGATCAGACCTAGAGATAATCTTTTGAAAGCGCCAGTCCTTGCACTTGCTGAGCAACAGTGTTATGAACATGCTATTGAGGTGTCTGAAGACATTCAGACGAGAGAACCAGATCCCAGCACCCTCATCATTACACCTCTCTCTCTCTCTCTCGCTGTTTATCCCTCTATAGTCTGTAGTTTTATAAGTTTACAGATTCATATTTATATATGCTTGTGCTTGTGTGACACTTGGATTCATTTTGTAGATCACAGGCACACCCAAACCACAACACAAGGCAAGATGTGAGAGGTGTTCTGTAGTTGTTTGTGCACCCACCAAGGAGATAAGGAGCTCATTGAGGCATATCCCGGAACTACAGAGGGTGGGAGATATCCACGGAGGTTCATCCACTAATTTTTGGGGAAGATGAAGCTTAGGCTTTAGCTATTAGGTGAGGCAAAACCTCAAGGACTTCAATGATTTTGCTGTAAATAGGGAATTTAGATAATGTAGATGGTAGGCATGATCCTCACCTTTTGAGGGTTAAGCAATCAGATCAAGGTACCTACATGAAGCTCTCTATCGCTGCCTTTTGCAGCTAGGGAAATATGCAAATATGTTGGCCCATGCTGGTTGGAAATGTGGTTTCACTTTCTGCAACGCAAATTTTGTCATGTCACGCTCAATCGCTTTCCTATCACGAAAGCAGAGTTACACCTGTGCCTGGGGAAATTCATTCCCGCCTCAAAGTTGAAGAACTTCACAAAATGGAGTGATTGGCAATCAGAAAAGGATCAAATGCTCGTCACAAGGCCACAACTCTTACGTTTCGGCCAGGAGTACCGCGAGAATGCATGTGACTTTCTAGCGGCCCTCTTGCATGAGGAAGGCAAGCCGGAGGAAGCAGAGTTGGCAACTTGTCCAGCAGGGAGCGGTGCCAGTTGAGCTTGGTCGTTTCCTTGATTTTATCCTGCAATCCTGTGAAGGGGGAAGAGAAGAACCATATACCGACAAAACACGCGTGTCATCCACACAGGGTTTAGGCACTCTATTTAATATACCAGGTTTTCTGGAATCCATATGTCAACCGTTCCAATAGGTTCACCTACTTTGTTCCTTCACCAAGGTTCAAGCTGAACTATTGACGATGGCTGGTGGCTGATGGCGGTCGTTGGTCATGGTTAAATCGGAGGGCAAATCTGAAATAGCAGGCTTTCAAAGGAGTGAACTATAGCTAGTTTACCCAGATGCTTCTGACCAAGCGCGGACCTTCCAAAATCGTGGTGGCGTTGAAAAAAATAGACCGCAGGAAGTGGCAAATGCTTTCTCTGCAGCGTAAAGGTATCCCCCCAAAACCGAGGTATGACCGACTTCGTTGGGGGAGCCCAGGTGTTGCTGCCACATGCAGCCAGGATGGGTTGAGAGTAGCTTGTTGAGAGGTTGCAGCCTTTCTTGCCTGGAGAGTTGGAGGGTGGTTATTTTTTTTGGAAGGTATTGTGATGTTAAACGCCTTTCTTTCCTGCAAGAGATTTCCTCACAGGTTACTTGGTATTGATTGTCCCAATAAGGAGAAGATGATGTGTATATGGTGAGTGTAATTGTGGCTCAAGCACATTTCAGTTGGAGTCTCCCCGTTGACGAGCTAAGCTCTCAATTGTCTTCTGCAATCATGGGCAGTGGTGCATCTACCGAACACAAGAGTTTGATTGAGGGCAAGACCCCTGAGGCCAGAGGGATGCAAGCACAAGTTAGTAAGTTTGGGGAAAACAAAGCTTTTACGAACAGAAATGTTTGTTTCGGGGGCCGAAACAAACCTTTGGCCGCCCACGAAATCTTTGCTTCGTGCTTCAAAACAAACTTTTTTTTCGCGGGCAAATGTCAATCCCAGTGGCTGCACGAAATGTTGTCAAGTTTCTGCGCAAAACACAGTGCAGGAAAACAAAACTTTGGCCACCGAAAGGTTTGTTCCAGGCAGGAAAACCAACGTTTCTGAGAAACCTTTGTTTCCCGCAAAAAACTTAAAACAAACTCTACCAGGACAAGGTCAGAAACTACTAAAACAAACCTTTTTATACAGGGTTTAGCTGGTTAGTTTCTGCCAAAACGTTTGTTTCAAACCTTGTTGGTTTGGTTTGGTTTGTTGGTTTATTGGTTGGTTG
This sequence comes from Breviolum minutum Mf 1.05b.01, assembly GCA_000507305.1. Classification (NCBI taxonomy): domain Eukaryota; class Dinophyceae; order Suessiales; family Symbiodiniaceae; genus Breviolum; species Breviolum minutum. The sequence goes on along the minus strand of DF241395.1, from coordinate 58,281 downwards.
GTTTGTTGGTTGGTCGGTTTGTTTGTTTTGCTTTGTTTTGTTTTGTTTTGTTTTGTTTTGTTTGTTTGTTTGTTTGTTTGGTTGGTTGGTTGGTTGGTTGGTTGGGTGGGTTGTTGTTGTTGTTGTTGTTGTTGTTGTTGTTGTTGTTGATGTGGTGGTGGTTGTGGTTGTGGTTGCTTTCGCCGCAGAGGAGGCCAGCTTAAAAGTACAACAAAGCTGGAGGGGGCTGCGCCCTCCCCCCCGGATGCTGGCGCCTCTGCTGCGCTGACACCTTATCGTGCGTCTCACTCTTCTAGAAATCCAATTAGCTTTGTACGAAAATGTTGATGTCCCTTTCGTTGCTTTCGGTAGGAAAAGTAGCACCAAACGTGAGTTAACCTGAAACTCAAGTTTCGAAACGTTAGTTTCTCGCGTCCAAACTAACTCTTCGGGTAAACGTTTGTTTTTAGCCGCTAGCCTCGAAACTAACGTTTTGGATCTCTGAAACGTTTGTTTTTTTCCGGGAAATTAACGTTCTCCCGGGTTACTAAAAGGTTTGTTTTCCACCCTAAAACATTTTTTTGTTGAAAATTAGTTTGTGTCTCGGGGGGGGGGGCAGAGGCCGCCGAGCCTGGCGCCGCTTGTTTGTTTTCTATGGTTTTTGTTTTTGAAACAAACGTTTAAAACTTTGGTGTCGAAACTTTTGCTCACCTCCTCACTCCCAGAGGAAATTGCGGCAGCTCTGAAGGAATTGCCGCCAGATCATCTAGCCAAGATTTGGGCCGCAGTGGACAAAAAGGACCCCTGCCCAGGCCCTGTGGATTGTAGCAGCATTACCGTGGTTGCAAAGGATTACAAGGGCATGTTGGAACAACCAAGTGCACCAAAGTTCAAGGGTGCCTTGGCCCAGATCTATGTCCGAAACCAACCCTATGGAGGCTCTGACAAGAGCAGCAATGGCCATCGCTACGATTCCATGTGCATCGTGAACGGCATGATCAACTCTGGAATGTCGGGGTCTTAAACATGATGGTTTCATCCACCTAGTTTTTTTTGGTGATGTTTAAGGAGGGACATATTAAGAAAACCGCCATGTCTCTTTCAGGTCCTGCCAGCTGATCCACTACACACATGAGGAGCATGACAAGTTTTTCGAGCTTTGCAAGAGCTTCGACTTTGTCATTGTTCGATGCAACCCTGGCCAGATCAAGGCAGATGGAGGAGACCAGCAGAAGTTTGATGATGGCATGCGTGGCTTNGTCTCATCAATTGCACCCTGCACTAAAAGTGTAGCGGAGCAAGAGCTTTTGTTTTCACAACCTTTTCGTAAATGAGTTCAACTGACTCACCGCATCTCACAGCCTTTGTGGCAAGGAAAAAATACTTGCAGCTGTATATGTATATACAATATACATGGTATATATGTTATATATACATATACATATTTATATCTATTATACACGTATGTCATCGCCATCCCTCATTACTACAACATCCTCGAATCTTCGCCTAGGCATTAGCCATGATGCCCTTGAAGCAGATCATACTGACTTGACTTTACGGGCTGAAGAGGCACTGGCTGGACATGAGGCTGGCCAAGCCGCTGGGGAGTGGGCCACCAACAAACGAAGGGCGCAGGAAATCTGTTGAAAATACGCATCACCCCTCTTGGTTGAGCATGATGAGGCAAGTAGAAAGAACGCCTGCAAAGCGTGTTGTTTAGTGGCCTCTCGCAAGCATGTTGGGATGTAGGGACACAAAGGTACACTGCTTAGAGGATGCCATATATATATATATTTATTATATATATGGTTGATTCTGCCTTTGAAGCAAGTGATTGTTTTAATCGGAGTGCTCTCGACATTGAAATTGCACTGGGACCTGGGAAAAAGGTTATGCACAACCAGGTCCTCAAAAACCTGATTGTGGGTATTACTCTACCTGAATTTGAGCCTGTAGTGACCCACGTCTCTTGTTACTGGACTAATGTTTGTTTGCACTTTTCTTTGACTCCCGAACTGATTGGCGATAAGGTGGGTGCTCTGGAAGCAGAAGCAAGAATCAGTGCAGGTTTCATGGAAGGCTTCCCCTCACCAAAAGCTCAAAACAGCCATCCTTCCATTTTCTCGAGCTTCTTTACTGGTACCTACGAAAATGCAATGTTTGTTTCCCTTTCTGTTTTGCAATCTTGGGGGCGACGCAGAAAGTGATGGCAGAGCACCAGCGTGTGGTGGATCAGGTGGCTTACGCCGGGGGCTGCGAAATGTGTTGGGTTCAACTGGTCGAAATTCTGTATGCCTAAGCATGGTTATAAATGTAAGTCTTCCAACTTGGACTACTCAAGGCTTCTTTAGGAATATCATCTTAAGCACTACATTTCTTTTCAGTGTATGATTTCTCGGTGCAGAAAACCAATTCGGATCACTTGCACATGTGTGGTTCTGGTGAAGTACAAGCTAATCTTGGCCGCCCACCTGAAAGTGTGAAACTGCAGGGTTGGGTACCGGGATGGCCATCAGCACTGATGAGGCTAATTTTGTATTTTTGTGATGTGCCTGAAAATCAAAAGATAACACTTATATAAACCCAATATTGATGAGTCTCTTTCTCTCTTTCTTTACCTCTATCTCAGCAGGCTTGGAGTGTTGAGTGTCAACAGGAGATCTGCTTTGGAAGCCACACTCCTTTTTTAGAGCTGCTTCATTCAGCGGTCATTCCAAGCTTTGGGCTTGTCATCTTTGTCAATCGCTCCCACCAGGCAAAGCACTTGGAACGCCGCCAGGGCACAGAGGAAGAGGCGAGCTCGTTCCTCCAGCATTGGGGGGTCGTTTTGAGATGACTTGTTTGTAAGTGCTATGACGAGCACCTGAGCAGCGCAACAAGCATACCCAAGCCATTACGAGATACAGTGATATAATGAAATAGTTGAGAAAACACATTTTTTTAAGTAACACACACACACATATATATATACATAACCACCTACGTACACACAGATATACATATATATATATATATATATACATTGCATATATACTTTCATAACCACCTCCGATTTGTGGAGCCTACTCATCCAAGTTCCTGGTCGTCAGGGTCTCAAATACTCGCAGGGGACTCTCAGATATGGCGAGGTTCATGACCTCATTCTGACCAACCTTTGTGCTTTTGACATGGCAAACGCCCATTGGCATGTCCATGTTGTGGTTTGTTGATAGTTGGGATTGGGATAGGTGATACTAGTTACTAGTATTTTTTTCAATCCAGACTTAGGCCTATCATTATCATCAACATTTTATTCTTATCCATTATTCATGTATGTATCATCCAACTTCTTTTCTTTAAATCAATGATCATATCATAGCCAGTCCCTTCACTTGTCCCCCCAACAAAAAAACATATACTCACAGCATTTTTCTATCCTAATATGTTCCCTCCAGCTTCACCACTTTTGGCCTTGAAAAATCCTTCAAGGCATCAACTGTTGTCCGCCGAAGTGATGCAGGTGAAGGCCTGGTACTTGGTGGATATGGGGATGTGGCATGACGACTTGGGCGACTGGAAATGAATGGAAAATGACTGGGAAAATAGGCTTAACAGACCACACCAGTTTGTTAAACTGTTAGCCAATGCATGGTTTGGGACCGCATTCCAACCAGGCCGAACGTGACATGCTACAGAAGCAGGCGGGCCGCACACGGGTTGATCTCTGGGCTCCAACACTTTTGAGATGATTACAACCCCTTTGAAGGATGAAAGTGAGTTTGCCCAAACCTGTTAGCATTGTCACTACAGCATTTGAAGGCAAATGAAGGCAAGGGTATCAAACTTGGGAAAGTAATGGAAACCAACGAGACTGACAAAGTCGTGGATATTTTCGCATGTATCTTTTCGGGGCTTACTTGCGGCACATGATTAAATCGATGGTGACCATGGGAAGGGAAACTCACGACTTCGAGGAAGTTGATATTTCACAAGAAGAGCCATCCAAACATGACACACCATGGTAGAGTTTTGAGCATGGGCTGAGCATGGGGAATCTGAAAATCAAGTCATTGCAAAGGAGTAGGTATCATGCAATGAGACTAGCAGACGATCAGACCTCTTTGTCAAATTTGTTTGGGAATTCAGATTTGATGGGCCAGACCGTTCAAAACACCAACGCTACTAGCTGCGTTTGTAGCTTCAGCTGAGGTGAAGCAACAAGAACAGTACACTGAATCGAGGTGGTCGCGTTTCTTCCGGCAAAGGAATTTGGAGTCATGAATTACGCACAACGACATGATAGTACCATCGTTTGTGAATTTTTGAAGACATATTCCCCGTTATTTTTTTTTCCGATGCCCTTCCAGTCACATGAAAAGCTGCATGTTTTTCTCGCCCTTTTTTGCATCCCAAAAGGGTGGCAGGAAACCCTCCCAGTTTTTCAGAGAGTTGTATGCCCTTCAGGCAAGCCGATTTGAAGGCAGATGCTGAACGCTTGCGGGTTTGGGGTCCCCAAAATTTGGATCAAAGTTGGAGCACTACTGTTTCAGCAGTTTGACCTTGGCTCCCCTGTTTTTGTTGGGAAGAATTTGACAGGGATGTTATTTTGTTGATTTTTGTTGGTAGTCATAAAGTCATAAGCTTCTGGTTTATGAAGGACATAGCTGCAGCTGGAATCATTCCCAATTCTACAAACATTTTCTTCTACATGATAGAGGCATAACATAGCATTTCGAATCATCTGCATGGGTGTTGAGGATGAGACTTTGGCCCGTGCCGATGAATGGAAAGTGATGGTGCCGGGGATCTCAACCCGCACTCTTCGCCGCTGAGTTATGGATCGGTGTGAGTAGAGGCTTTGAACCTGTGTGGTGAATGGATTTAGTAAGTGCCCCTCGGGTCAAAATACATGGCACAGCCCCCGGGAGGTAGGTTAGCAGCACAGGGCTAAGGGAGCTGTGTGCCGTCTACTTATCACTCGGATGGGATTTTTGATTGATTGCTGCATAACCCCTTGCTCTTTCTTTGGGCATCCTATTCCAGTCTTGGCTGCGCCCAACCAATCACTTGGGATGGATACCCAACATGCGGTAGATTTGGATCAGACGTTCTTGCAATTACAGTATGTACTGCAACTACATAATTGCAATAATATGACGCAACATGGATGCTGAAAATTCAACAATACCTTCAACAGCAATTATACCAAGATTGCTTGCACAAATGACAAATCATGGTTCTTCACCAGACTTTTTCCACTTTTTATGTTTTTCCATGCATTTTGTCCATGTTTTCCACTGCTTTCTATTTTCTACTGGTTCAACTGCACGGGGGGAAGTTGAGGGCTGAACTTTCGGAGTTGCGCGCCAGCCTGGGAGCTCAAGTGTACCTGAAAGGGAAGCTTTCCATCATAAAACCCACGTTGGAAAGTGTATGGAAGTTCACTGAAATAACAGGTACTGTAGACCTTAAACCCTTTTCAGTTGGTTGCAGGTGGAAATGGTTTATGGTTGAAACGATGATTTCTATATTGAGCTTGTGTAATGATAAGTGATTAGGCCGAAGCGCCTTGGAAGCCAAGTGCAGCAGCTTGCTTGACAAGGCGCAGTTCACCGAAAAGTCTTGGTGAAGATATTGGGCCCGGTGGTTGTTTGGTTGGTTCTTTCCAGATGCATGTTGTCATTAGCCCTGCAAAAGTGTTGAACCAAGGAAATACCATGCGTTTAACATGATAACCAAAGTGCCCCCAGAATCTTCTCATGGTTTAACATCGGTGCAAGTCCTGGGTCCTGATACGTGGCTTCCCTTCATCAGGCAGGAGATGCGGAAGAGGAATGTCAGAAGCAGAAGGGGTGCACGACTCAGTTGATGACCCATGCGATCGTTTTTTTTTTGGTGGGGAGATGATGCCTTTTGATGACCATGTTAGAAGCTCAACCACCTGTTGAAAAAGACGGTTAATGGAGTCTGTTGTGCATCAGCTTGACCTTGCATGAACACAACAAAAACATAAAACAAAGAAAGTGGAGGCAGTTGGAAGTTGAGGCTTCATTTCAAACTTGCAGAATCGATATTTGGTTGTCATCGGATGATGTCGAGTGGGACAATATTCCCCCTCTATATTATATACTATATAAATATACTGTAGTTGGTCAGCCACTGGTAAGGTATGTTTCATTCAGATTTACGGTCAATCAAGAAAAAAAACTCTACAGTTGGCTCAGGTAGTGAATGAAGGATTTTTTGCACCAATTGAATGGAAGCGTCCTCAAACACAATGCTTCAAGTCGACGTAGCTTTGCCCAGTGGCCGCACAGAAAGTTTTCAACTCGACGAGTCCTTGACGGTGGCAACCTTGAAATTTTCGGCCCAGCAAGCATTTGGACATCTTTTTCTTAAGCTGTTGACCGCAGAGGGGCAAAGCATTGACCCATTGGACTCCTTGAAAGATGCCGGAATTCAAAACGGAGACAGCCTCACTGCCATTGTATGTCAAGCTAAGATTGCCAGTACTGAAGGGGCCTTTGCATTGTGGTACAGCGGCTGTGACAACGTCCTCGTTTGGGGTGACCCAACGTATGGAGGGGAATTGCCTCCAGACCGGAAGCTCCGTAATGTACAGGAAGTGCTGTCCACACATGCAGCCTTTGCTGCGATCATGGCAGATGGATCAATGGTTACTTGGGGAGATGAAGAATTTGGAAATGACCATTCCAAATTTGAGCAACTTCACGATGTGCAACACGTTGGTGCATTTGGTTCAGGATTCCTTTGCACACGCGCAGATGGATCATTGGTGACTGTGGGTGATTTGGTTTGGGAATCTAGCTTCAGTGAGCTGGAAGTTCAGGAGATATACAGCACTGCTCGGCAGATTCGGGAATGCGTTGTGGAATGTGCTGCTGCAATCCTAGCAGATGGATCTGTTGTATCATGGGGATCTCATGGTTATGGAGGTTACGACTCCGTGAAAGAGCAGCTCAAAAGTGTGCACGAGCTTTCTGCCACAGATACGGCTTTTGCTGCGATTGGGACAGATGGATCAGTGGTTACCTGGGGCAATGTCACTTGCGGCGGTGAGAGCTCTAGAGTCCAAGATCAGCTCAGGAATGTGCAGCAAATTCAAGCTGGAAGTACTGCCTTTGCAGCTTTACTGGCAGATGGATCTGTTGTTGCTTGGGGCGACCAATCTTCAGGTGGTGACTTTTCCAATGTCGAAAGTCAGCTGAAGAATGTTGGGAAGATCTATGCCTCCGGCTCTGCATTTGCTGCCGTTCTTCAAGATGGTTCAGTTGTGACATGGGGCGATTCAGAACGTGGTGGAGACTGCTCTGAAGTCCAAGAGGGGCTTCGGAACGTGCAGCATATTCATGCCACACAGGGCGCCTTTGCTGCTATTTTGGCAGATGGGTCAGTTAGAACGTGGGGTTCTCCAAACTTCGGCGGTGACTGTTCAGAAGTGCAACATCAACTCAAGAATGTGGAAGAGATTCATGCCACGCATGCAGCCTTTGCTTGCATCCTGGCAGATGGTTCTCTCATCTCCTGGGGCGATCCGGGTATGGGTGGTGTCAGCTCTTCTGTTCTATCTGAGGTTGCTTTTTGTAGCAGGAAAGGTGCCTTGGCCCCGTTTTTTTGTCCAGTGCTTGCCCTGGCCCAAAGTGATTTTGGCTAGATGCAAGTGTGCAGGAGAAAAACTGATTGTGTTTGTGCCTGCCCCTGCCAGCGAATGCTATCGTAAATGGAAAGCTTTTCTCAAGTTCAAATTGTTGCCGGTCATGCCGCTTGGAACTGGGATTTGAAGCGATCATTCTGAGGATTGCAGAGAGCGCGAGAACCGAGCACTCAGCTAAGTCTATTTTTTTATGTGCCTGGTTGTTTTTGAAAAGGTGGACTCTTCTTGATGCATTTTGTGTATTTTTGTGTATCCCCGCAATCGGTGCCTCATCCTTGAGAGCTTTGGTTTGAAGGTAGTCACTTCGTCACTTAGAGTGCGTCGAAGGAATGGTCAGGGTGACAAGTGCAAAACATACGCCAGGAGATGCAAAGAAATCACTACAATATCATGGACTTGTTTTATGGAATATGCATTGATGGCAAAATCTCTCTGTGGGTAGGGTGGCGTATCACAACCAACAGCAACGGGCGGTTTGGACATCTGGAAATCTAAAAGGTTGCAGACTTCGCAAAGGGAACTTCAGCATCTTCAGAAGACAGCGTTGCACTCAGCTTCACTAGCACCGACCTTGTAGCACCCTTCCTCCCCGGCACCATGTTGTTTCATTGTCGCATATTGTCGCAATAGTGGGGAAAAGATGGCAAATCGATCCAACAGATCAAACAAGCACGTGATAGGGCGTACACCACCCACTTATTGAATCATTAGAATAAATTGATGGCTTCATGCCGCATGCCTCAACATTACTGTTGCTGAATGTTTTTTAGCAGATTAGCCGCAGAAACTAACAGCTTCCCTTTGCTCAAGGTGGCAGATGCCGCCAGTAAGCAACAAACAGTTGCTGAAGAGGCGCAGCGGCTGCGGAGACTGATACGATGAAACTGACATTTTCACACATTTTCTACGACCTGAGCTAAGAGAAGCAAGACTACAGCTTTACTAATACCCTGGACATCTCTCTCTTTCTTTGCATATACATATATATATATGACTATAATTATAAATNAGCAGCAGCAGCAGTACGTCCGAGTGAAGCTAAAAAGGTCCGCGCTAGTGAAAATACCACACAAAGACTTGATCTCATTAAGATTTTGCACATGTGGAGGGATGAGCCCAAAATGAAAGAGTTATAAGGCGGGCCCCAACGTAAACACGAATTATCACACAACTCCGGAAACAACATTTCGAGAAAACCTCATATATGTAAAAGAGTACATGCGATTATATAAGCGTGTATGTATACTTATGGACAATAAATTCAGTAGATTTCAATGAATCTTTGGCTTAGACTTGACATGGTTGTTGGCATAGCTTCTTGGCCCAACGAAGAGAGCAGACAAAGGCATCAGATCCAAAAGCATCCAAGTAGGCTACACTCACTGGATCAGTCTTTTCGATGGAGTCTGAATGGTCATTTGGTTAAGCGTAGGGGTGAGTTGAAAGTGTTTTCAATGCTTTTCAATAAGCGCAATGCACTCCAGAATGCGCCTTCAGCAGATGAAGGCACCTTCCAGCGAAATAGAACCTGACGTTTTTTTAATAATGGTGTCACTCCAGCATGAGCATGGGAAAAAACATAAACCCTCCCATCTCAGCAGCGTTGCTGCTTTTGAAATGTCAACTTGACATTTTCCACTTTGTCCGCTGCATTCTTCCACTTCGCAGCCATGCAGCGGGCGATCCAGACCACCATCATGAGAGGCCTCAGGGGCATGGTGACAACAGCTACACGGACTCTTCGTATGTCTTGATCATGATCTAAAAATTTCTGGTGGATTCCCTTCAATTGCTGGCCATTTGCTCCATTTGAGCCAACAAAAATTGGTTTCTGACAATTTGGCTGTGATTTCTGGAACTTCAGTACTAGATCCAAATGTCTTCAATGCGGCTCGGACGTGGAGCTGTCACCCTCTCAAGGTGGCACGAGTAAAGGCATTTTCCTGGCAGCCTCTGACTTGCCAGCACCCGGAGTGTCACTGGACGGATAGGCTAATTGGGATAGGTGATAAACCCAGGAAAGGATGGAAATCAGGCGTGAAATGTTGTATTTGTTTTCATGTTTTTGTTGGAGGAATGACCGATTGCTGCAAATTTTTGGTGGTGGGGGTGATCAGGAACCGGTTTGTCGGGGTCTTTTGTAGTAGAGCCCTAACCAATGACGACGCTGCGACGGCCACTGACAGGCTGTGCTATGAATCCTATGACTATTGCACGAAGTGTATTGTAATGCTGTAACAGCTTGCTTTTTGTTTTGGCCTCTGCAAAAGGGAATCAGTCACCAAATTCAAGATGGGCTCTCAATAACAAATGTACTGGGTCACGCTAGTAGCATGGAGGTGAAGGAACCATGAACAAAAACTCTCAGAGTATCCTGAATGTGCTGTACAAACACATGCACCAATACCCCCCAGAAGTTTAACATAGCCACTGAAAAGTTACCTTCCCAATAGGAAAGTGGTCTTCCAACCACCATTTTTCCAGGGTCTATGTTAAACTTTGGTGGTGTATCATATCATATAAACCCCGAAACCTGGGCTTTCCAAGACCCCATCAACAGCCATTGGCAGCATCTCCCAGGTTACGGGATGCAGTGATTTTACGCATCTTTGGATCCCCGGATCCACGGCAGATCCTTGGATGAAGGGGAGGTAATCTTTAAGGGGATTTTGGGGTATGGTATATTGCAACCTGTATGTGTCTATATACATATATATATATATTGATACGTATCTAGAGATTATAGGCCATAGCTAGAGTAATTGTTTATATACTGTGTATATATGTAGATTATATATAATAGATAGCGGTTGTATTTTCACGTGCATTTATACATTTATATCTGTTCCCAGCGGGAAAGTCAGGCAAATGCCTTCCATGAAGCTAGGTTTATGACAGAAACGCCAACCCTGGGAGTTGAGCCATTTTCTGTTACCCTTGTGCCGAGCTGGTGCCGGCTTCATGTTTTCCTGGTTCCTGCAAGAGTTGACCAGATGTTGTGGATGTATTAGTCCTACACGACATGGGCCGTCGATCAGGCTGCATCGGGCCACATGAGGATGGAAAGTAGGATCCAAGTATCGCCCTGGCTGGTGGGAGTTATGATGGATGATAATGGCAGTAGAAATGTTTATGAGGTATGACATATGATATCATATACTTTTTGATATATGATTACATTGGTGAAGAATGCGGAAATGTAGCAAAGTCACAGGATCTCACATCAAATTGGTGGTTTAGGAGCGAGGAATCTGGCACCAAAATGATCAAAATGATCCAATCTCTCAGGTTATTACTGCAACATGTCATCATTCAGCCAATTTATCATTATATATATATATTATACAACATTTCTATTCCATATTGTTATCCTCTCCAATTTTCCACCAGTCAGTGCATTCTGCGCATATGCGTTTAATGGCAAGTCAACCTACCCCCCCAAACCAGCCCCCCCAAGAAATAAAGCCTTATTAAGGGCTTATTAACCATTGGTTTCCCTTAGTAAGGCCTTATTAAACACTTGTTTCCGAGGAGGGTGGTTTAGGGGGAGCTGGTAGGTTGACAGACTCTGAGGATTGATGGTCTTGGTGGAGCTGATACTCTCACCAGCAAATTGGTCGCAGCCTCGGCATCGGTGTGGGAGATTAGCGTGTTAAGAGTTGTTCTGGAGCCATGCACTGTATTTGTGGATGTGGGATTAATGAAAAGTAATAAGCAAGTGTTTCAGAAGCGATTTGATCTAGTGAAAATAGTTTCAGTATGTTTCAGTATTCCTAATAGAAAAATCGCTATTTGTCTCTATTTTCCATTATTGTTCACTATTCTCACCATTAATGCTTGACGATGCTTCACTATTTTGCACTATCTAGTGTTTTCACTACGTCGTTTATCAAGAGAACACAAGCAACAAACCAACAAGCACACCAGAAATACACAGCTGTGCTTTATCATATCTCAGGGTAAGAATTTGAAGGAAATTCCAACCTCAACTTGCCAAAGGCTCTCAGTAGCAAGTCATCATAGTGAAAGTGCCAGCAGCGTACAAGGCCATCATTGGTCCGCCCTCGGTACCCTCAGCTGTCTCTTGGCTAAGGATGGACTGTGATCAGCACATACGTAAGTTTGAACATGTACAGGATACATGAATGTAAACTTAGACTAGATTATAGAACGCAATATACTTTATGGGAGAGGTCTGACATTAGAATGTTTGTTCAGTGATATACATACAAATGGTATAGTGTCCAGGGGCTGTGGGTGGGTGGTGGTGTGGTTGTCGTGGTGCAAGTGCTGCTACCAGTGTGTGGTACAGGTACATGGGGGTGGATACCATTTAGGGGGAGCGTCGACACGCGACACGGGAACATATACAGACACTGTATCTAAGCAAACAAGCTTTGTATTGATTAGACCTTGAGTAAGCATGATGATAGACCTCGCTTCATAACGAACTCTTCTGAAAACCAAAGTTTGGAGCACCTTTTGCCACCTCAGGATGTGGACTACACCTTTGGACAGGTGTCTTTTGTAGAATCGAAGGCGAGCAACGAGTCGGAAATTTAGGATGATTCGGATGCTAATCAGCGAAACGAGATCACTTGTTATCCCAAAAAAGGGATGAACATGGATAGCTGGTAAATGTAGCTGGTACTTCTTCCAGGAAAGTCTACCCTTCTTCCAGGTTTGGTGTTAAAAATGAGCCATAACTCCAGAATCATTATACATAATACAGTAAATCAGATCAAATCTGTAGGGTTTGGAGGGGTTTTGAACTGCACCATCCAAGTTGTCCCAGGTGGACTATGGAGGAAATTGTGGAGCCTGGGTTGCACCTGTGATGATTCAACTGAGACCACCTTGCAGTTTGTCAAGCCTAGTAACTCAGTGTTGCTTGTGAAGATTCTCGGCCTGTAAGGAATAAATAGAAGAAGAAGAAGAAGAAGAAGAAAAAAGAAGAGAAGAAGACGTGTATCACAATGATTTTTTTCTTGCACTGTTGCACACAGATAAGGATATCATAATGTATAATGTATATATCTGTATATATATATATGTAGATATATGTAATATTTACCCTCAGAATCCCTTTCAGAATCCCTCAGAGTTGACAATTGACACTCTCGTGGAGTCGAGGTAACATCTCCTCGGCCGTGGGGCCATATGCGCCGCTTGCTTGACAACTCATTTGGGGGGTCCCAGTGTCCATAAAGTCGTATCCAACAGGGCGCCAACACAGAGTCTGGTAAGATCTTTGGATGGCAAGGATTGGTAAGTCATATTTAGTAAGGGTCCTCGAGGTGTTTGCAATATGTTTCAAAATGGTTTCAAGCATCAATATATTATTTAGACATTATACTGATACCGTATTATTTCCACGATGGGGATGATGATTAATGATCAATGATTTTGGCAGGCATTCGTATGTGGGGATAGAACGTCATCCTGTATCCTTTGTGGCCGCAGATTTCTTGTGTGAAGACAACAAGACAATGAGTGGAAGAAAACATCAAGCAGTATTTGTCTTTCAACAGCCTCGAGTCTCTGAAATCCGACTTTTTTGGATTTCAATGGGCATCTCAAGAGTGGATTTTGATTGAAAGGCTTTGTTAGGATATGTTGAGATTCTTGGCTGAGGATTGACAAGGGCTATCTTAAAGTTGATGCCACTGAGAAACCTCGATGCATTTGGTTGGCTGACAAGATTGGGCGCAAATGGTGGCTTGCGAATGACTTTGAACCAAACAAGTGAACACAGCCAGCAGTCACGGAAGTCAACATGATAGTTTCCAATAGTTCACTGTAGGCCCTACTTGAATCGAATTGAATAGTTAATGTTGCGGTATCAGTTCGCAGGGATAGCTCCCCTTTCGACACGACTGCGATTCTGTAGGAAGCAGCGCATGGTCCGTGTGCATAATACAAACACTGGGGCGCTGCTGCAGTGCACTGTTCAAGTGGCGGCCACTTGGTCAAACAAACCCATTTTCCCACAAAGTGCGAGTCTCTGAATCAAAACCCCTGCATGATTCATGTTGGGGATTGTTTAAAGGTCCCGTTTTGACTGGTGGATTGAAAAATTGAGTTGCTCCTTGCAAGGATGGCAGGGCAGTGGTGGACGGAGATGTGCAAATTGCTGGAGTGCCTTAGCAGCGATGCTTTGTAGCGGCGGCTCTATCCTCCCCACATCCTTCCCAAGCATCAAGGACAACCATCGAAATGAAAGGAAATGAACCTAAAAAGTATCAAACACCGAGAATTGAAATTGATCAAAACTGATGGAAATTGAAGTGTGGCCATGGTTATGAAAAAAAGGTGGCAATTCCTTAGTGCCTGCAGCCACTAGGTACCCAGCCCTGGCGCCGGGGTGGATTTGGACTTCTCAGCACCATGGATGCAGTAGACGGGGTAACATGTTCAAGAGATGACATCTACGTGCACTGGAAAGTGCATGCACCGTATTGTAATTGTATTTTAGAAAAAATAAAAGTACTGTAATTTTTAAGTTGAAAGGACTTGAACGGTCTCCTGGTTGCTGCTTGAAGTGATGTTGAGCCTTTGAGGACGGTTTTTGGTGTTTTTTTTCCCCATGACAAAGCATGGGTGGATGATCTGATTGTGTGAAGGCCTGTTCATTCCGATCCAATTGGGGAAACGGAGGCATACCTTCACTGAACGAACACAAACACCAGACTTCGTGACTTCGTGTGTAAATTGTTCCAAGATTGAGCTGGAACTGGCCTAGTACTGCACCATGAGCAGGCAACAACAAATTTAGCTCAGCATTTCAGCTTACCATGACAACACAAGGAGCGGAAAGAAGAAGATAATTGAAAAAACCGACTGCAACGCCTCACGCTGCTCTTGACGTTGAGGCCACAAAGGGAAGCGTGACCGGCAAGCTGCTGCCGTCCGGACAGCAGCCTGGCCAGAGGTGTTGCACCATGGACCTGGGAGAAACGTCAAATTTTGTCCAAAAACATGTTCACAATCGTGTTCACATAAGTAAGATTGAGTAGGTTGACGGTGAGATGTAATCCGTTGTTTAAAAAAAATCTTGGCCTCAAGATCAAGATATGGCATCGTATTCAAGTGGAATCCTCCCAACGACTGAGGTTGAAGGACCTGCTTAGTGTTCCCAAGGAGGATGCTTCAGTGGAGCAGGTGGAAGTGACCCTATTGGATGCAGGTCAGGGATGGTCAGGGCGGATCACTGGAAGGTGTAACGTTGTGTGAAACATGGGGAATGCTGAGAATACCATGGTGAAAGTAGGTTGAAACAAAATGTCAGAAATACTGGCGGTAATCAGTCGTGCACCTGAAAGGTTCACAATTTTTTGGGTGCTCTTTGCTTCAGCTGTGCCCACCATCTTGACGTGAAGCAATGATTTTGGACACCTATCCTTCTAAAGGTGCAAGGTCATTTAAGAAACTTGTCGTCCCATCACCCTGCGCTCACGAGACGACAAGTCTCTGATGGCTGGATGGCATTGGGAGGTCAACCCATGGTCTTCCTGCGTGCCACGGACCTTTTCAATCTGCAGC
The DNA here is from genome assembly GCA_000507305.1 of Breviolum minutum Mf 1.05b.01. Classification (NCBI taxonomy): domain Eukaryota; class Dinophyceae; order Suessiales; family Symbiodiniaceae; genus Breviolum; species Breviolum minutum. The sequence goes on along the minus strand of DF241395.1, from coordinate 43,103 downwards.
CGGAGGTTAGGTGTGTGTGTGGATCATCATGACATTTCATCACGTTTGAGAGGTTGTGCTCTCCATGTCCATTCAATTGCAAGTGCTTGGAGAACTGAATGGACCAAAAGCCAAAATGTGAATGCCACCGTCATCCAATATATTACCTGTGAATCTCATTCTGAATCTGCTTTTTGTCTGCCAGATGTCTTAGCAACGACACGAGGTGGCCAGTGCCAGCCCGAAGGTGCAAGCAGAGGCATCGTGGATTTGCGCTTGCATGAAGCAAGTAGCGTACCAATTTTTCGTGAGCTATGCAGTCTATGCAAGCTATTCATATTTATTTGTTACAGCATCATATCAATTGGTCAACCTCTTTCAACTTATGACCTGTGACCATGTTTTCTCATTTTGTTGCTTGTTGTGTTTACGGGTCCGCGTGCGCTAATTGCGTATCACGGCTTTCCTCTATTGGAGACCAAGAATTTACATGAACTTACCCTTGGGAAACGGGAATTGCGGAATTGCGGCTTTTTGGGGTTTTGTTTTTTGTTGTTTCTCCGTGAACTGTGACATGTTATCTTCAGAAGTGAGATCCAAGTCCTGACCGCAAATCCAAGGCATTGAAGAACGATGCAGCGCTGCTTCGCCGGGTGGAGCGTAGCTTGGTGTTGAATGGTGAGAGAGATGTTGGGATGGGTTTTTGTGAGACTCAGGCAGTTTCTACTTGACCTGAAGTGTTGTCCAACCTCATTATTGTCAGAGTACTAGTAAAGAACTGTTTGACGGCTGTGCAGGCCTGAGTGATTCAATTCAACAATTTCATGCAAAAACTGTGCTGCATTTTTCCAGGCATTCGTGGTGTTGCAGCAGTCAAGATGGGCATCGTTGAGTCTCTTGGACTGCAGGTGTTTGTCCCCGAATGCACGCCATGCTCATTGCAGGTTTTATGGGGAGAACCAGAAACCATCCACAACTCAAAAGCATGGAAACGGGTCATGCTCATTTAATGGATGATGGGTGATGATGCTTTCATGACTGATGGCTGATTTGAGGACAAGACAAAAGCAAGGGAGATCATGAGCTAATTTTGAATTTAGTTGTTTGATGATTTCTTCAGATTCTTCAGTGGCCTTGGACTGCAAGATTTTAAGACTACGAAGACTAATTCTTTCGATCGGCAGCAAGTAAATTGTTGTTTACTCCTGTTTCAAGCTTTGGGACTTTCGCTTCAGAGGATTCAAATGTTTCTTTTTCCTTCAAGTACTCGTACCTCACACGATCTCCAGCCGACGCATCCAGCCCCCTTGCAACCCAGAAATACAGGATTCATTTCATCAAATTAATCCGGCTGAAAGCTTCTTGGTGCACGTGGCGCAGCGGAAAATGGCTTTGACTTAGGGAACGGGGTGACAACAAATTTTATCAAATTATAAATGGCACTATGGCCCAGTATGGCTGATAGTTTCAAATTTCCCACACCATGCACCTGCTCGGCCCCCCAAGCGAAACTTGTTTTCCATTGAGGCGATGGCAGGATGCGGAACGAGACTCTCCATATACGCCCTTCGTTGCGGCCATCTCCCCGCCACAGTCGCAGGCCTGGAGATAAAGATGATGAAGAAAAGACGTCATGTGGAGGATCCATGTGGCCTTCAGCCTTTTTTGTGAGGATCATGTGGAGGTCATGTGAATATATGCCGGGAAGGGGACAATAAAAGGGCCCACTTATGCTGGGATTGCCTTCAGGATGCCGACTTCTCCTCCCTATGTGCTCTTCAGCTGCAGGGAATGGTGCTTTCAGTAAGGCTCTAGGTACATTTTGATAGGCACCCCATGGCATCCACAAATTTAAATTCGAGATGGCACATTTGGAAATAATAAGATCAGCAACTGCAAATTGAAACGTTCTATTCTGGGAATAGCACCTTCAGCCACTAGTTAGTAGTTGTGTGTAAAGTCTGGATGTCCTTACGCTTCAAACATCTGTGGAACCGTGGAACCTGCCATTACCTCAGGTTTTCATGCAGAAAATCCATCAGGCGCAGACAGTCACACCATCTTTACAGCTTGCCAATTGTCAGTAACCCTTCTCAGCCATGAATGGTGCAACAAGTGCCAACAGTACTGAAGTACTTCCAATCACATCTACGAAGGTGAGCATATCTACACAGTGAGATTGAGTTTGCCTGAAAATATCAGGATTTCCGGCTTAAAGAGCGATCAGTGGTAGCTGGGCAATGAGTTTTCACCCGCTCATTACGTAGAGATGTAGTAAGTATTGCGGAGTTATTCGCCACGGCTACCAAGAATTTTGCTATCAGCCAGTCAACTAGAAAAAATCACCAGTCTAACTCTTTCAAACCATCCATTTCCAATAAACAACAATGGTCATTAAAGTCATATGGGTGTACCCCCAAAACATCCCAAAATGATCATGTAGGAAAACCCATGGTTGTTGGGTATCACCATTTTAGTAGAAAACCACCATATATCCTCCACTCCGGGGAAGTTTCTCCCTTGCTATTTTGGAGGCCTATCCCGTCACCGGCTCGGTGGCCACCGCTGCCGCCGCATTGTTGGAGGGCAGCATCTTTCAGGAGGCCTTCACTGGGCGGCGTTGAAGGGCTTGAGTTATGTGGTAAAATCAATAGGATTTGTGACTTTTTATAGCTGTTGAGAAGCATATGTGGCATAATTATAGTTCCTTAACAAAGGGATTTAAAAATTTATATTTTTCCCATGATCTTGAAATGATCTTTTGATTGATGATTTTTGACAGGTACTAGTAAGATGGAAAGTGATTCCTAGAACGCTGTGATGAGGAGATGACATCGTCTATTCGCCAATGACTAGGCGGGTCTCAAGCCCTTCGCACACAGCGACAATGGCTGTAAGGCACTGGTCACCAGGCTGCACTTTGGGAGGCTTCGAGGTGGTTGTATATAGATCCTGTAGCATATGGTGGATGCAGCGAATTGCAGGTCTATCACATGATTGTACGTGACATGTATACTACGTTGCCTTCCTGTTGGGAAGCTCCAAAGACCAAGGTCCGCATTGGTCACCCTAGTGGAGCAGCTCGGCGGTGAGAGGAAGCTAACTTGAAGACCATCAGATTCTGTTGTTTTTTTCTTAGGGATAGCTACAAGTACCTATAAGATCGTCTAACGATTTCTAAAGTTGAAGCCTGGTGACTGAGACAACAACACATGAAAATCGGCCATGTTCATCCATGAAAGATCAGGTATCATCAAACATCTACTACATGGTTATGATTTGTCCCAAGGTCATGGACGTGGATGCTGCTGTGCGCTTGGAGCCTCCGGAGTTGCTCCGGGCCGCCATGGTGCGGACGGCCCGATGTTTGATGGATGGGCAGGTGAGCTGCTCGGATGGTGGTTGGGGTCGAAGGTGTTTCAATGGCAAAGGGGTTGGAGTTGTTGAATTTGTTGAATTTGTTGCTTGTTGGTCAGGCATACATTCCCTGGTCAGTATGGCCGGAGTCTGCCAAGTGATGAGCATTTCCAATTTCAGCTGAGCTTAGCTCCAATTTTCAGCGTGGAAAATGGCTTTGCTGCGAGGTATTGGGGGTTTGCAAGTTACCTCCAGGGCACCCAAAAACCAAGGTTCTGAAAAGAGTGGAACAAAGGGGTCCCGCTGACTAGAAAACTAGATGACTAGATGTATGTAGCAGCATTGAAGGAACTCTGAGTAACATTTGACAACATCCACAACTATTGGCTCAAGCCTCGGTGGTGAGCAACCAGCCATGGCAGCACAGGCGGCAGAAGCAGTGGCAGCGATTGCTGAGAAGATGCCTGGTTAACCATGGTTATATAACCGTTAGCCACGGTGATCGGAAAATTTTTGACATGAGGGGGTTTGGATGGGTTTGGGATTTCTTGGAGTTTGACATGGCAGCTGTTGGACGTATCGCCAGCCCAGGAACGCTCGCCGTGCAGATCCCATTGCCACAGATGACTTGGAGCCTTTGCCTCCTGAGTTGGGCTTTAAGGCGGCACGGGCGGCCACCACCAAGATCTATGAGATCTTGGAAAAGATGAAGGCTGGGAATTTCTTGGCAAAGATAAGCTTGAAGGTTTGAAGTGTGTTTGTGTCTTCTTTCTGCTACCTTCAGAATTTGACAAGATGACTCATGCCCGAGAGCTGCCATGCCTCCCAAGTGACATCCATCACAACAGTGATGAGTTAGATAGAACATTTGGGCCAAGAGCGTGTTGAGTAGGAGTTGGTTTAGTATCTTCAGTCGTTTGGAGTCATGTGAGATTACAGCTACGCTCCTAAGCAAGGAATGAACCTGATCATCCTTGATAGCTGTTTGTCACCCAAATGCAGCAACTATAAGAGATGTCAATCCCCTTTTCGGTTGCACAGGCTGCCAAGCAGAAAAATGCGGACGAGACCACCAATTTCGAGGCTTGTAGCAACAGCTTGCAGAAGCAGCTGCTAAGTCTCAGGCAGGGATCGGTGGAGTCCGGAGCTGCTGCAAGGGCTTGGGGTCAGAGACGCGGCACGGCGCGCCAGGCGAGCGCACCGCGCTATGATCAAATTCTCTGATGCTCGGCTAGGCATAGTTTGTTTTGTTGGGGTGGCCAATGGAAGGCCCTTCAAAAACGCAAGTGCGTCAAATGAAATTGCAGGAAATTGCAATGCTTGAAGCCCTTCTCCCACCTGACGGTGACAATGGATGTCTAGGGTATATATAGCTATAGGTGGTGGTTTCAAATATTCCGTTCCAAAAGAACTAGTGTTGATACTTGCATGTGCAGTGATGTGGGTGTGTGCATACAAAATCTTAATCAAAATCAGCACCGTCAGTGTTCCACATATTTTTTCGTCCTCTTAACATTCTCACTTTCATCGAACCGACCTTCATTCGAATCTGACCGACTCAGGAGAACGGGCGCAGTGCCGAAGTGGCGGCGCGGAAGCTGACAGAAAGCGAATTTCAGAACTTCCAAACACGGAAGTATGAGAGCACTTTGGCCCCAAGGGGTCGGTGTGGTCTGGCGGCCGGTCTGGTGTGAACCAGCTTGGGCTGAAATTCAAGGCAATATTGTCAAGTGTTTATAGGTAAATTCAATACTGTAATTTCCAAAGAATATTGTATCATACTGTGTTCTGTGGTATCAGTCATGAATCTTCGGCACAATCACGGGGCCTATTTTTTGTGGTTTGAAGCAATCATGCGATCTGCCAACATAGATAGACCTGTAGTTGTGTAGTTAAGGAAATATACCAATAAGTTCATATTATAGATTCAATTAAATTTGTCTTTTGACTGCATGTACGGAGACCTTTTGGAAGATCCAGTTGCATGATCTTGCAATTTCTTCCCTCGGTCACGTGGGAACTTTGGGGGTGCTGAGGTTCCATGTGCCGTGGGGCAGCAGGCAGATGTCGTTTCCTAGAGACTCCGGAATTAGAGCAGCTGCGTCCTTTGATTCCCGGGTTTCAGGCGTGGCAGGTTTCAGGTTTCAGGTTTCAGGGTGATGTGCGGGAGGACGTGTGCCATTCTCATGTCACATGATTTAACCGCCAAGGGGTGTAGGTTTCGTAAGGTTTTATTCAAAGTGACGTTGAAATAGATCCAATCTGTAGCAATTTATGGGAAGCTTGGAAGATTCAACCGCCCTTTTTTGGGTTGAAACCAGAGCAGGTCATGAGTCATGGGCCACCTCCACAGGTTTTGGGGGTTCCTTAATGCTGACAGGAGAAGGAAGCAGACTCCACTGCTGAGATGGCGTCTTGGTGAAAAATGTGAAAATTTAATGACATGAATGAACTTGAATGAACATATGACGATATGATTGTGCAAAGTGGGCGGCTCATACATACTTCAAATATGACATGCTCCTTGTTTTTTCTTGCGTTGAGAATCCTCTACAGATGGGAGTTCAGTACTCCGGGTTCTCTGAAACATGATTGAGATATTTTTGATTGGTAACAGTTATACTGTAATAACCTTCCGCCGGATAGGAGGTCGCATTCCGTTTCCTCGGCCAGCCTGATCTTAGGAAAGGGCAACAGCCTTGACCCAAATGATTGAAAAAGAACTCAAAGAGCGAATCTCCTTAGAGGAGCAGTTGAAGGTGGGGCAGGGGTCAATGTGTTTTGATGCAGGATTTGATTTTCATTCAGTCGATACATGTGTTGTTTGATTTCAGTTGTTGTTTTCTTTTTTTAAAGAGGCGAATACAATGTCGCCTTTCGGCAAAATTTGAGGATTTGTTTTCTGTTGTCGTCTATGCTTGATCGGGTGCAAAACTTCGAAATTCAGTCATCGTGCCCTCTACCCTAGTGTTTGTTTGAGCCAAGGTGTTAGAAGAAGAGAAACTTTCAGAGCAGCAGTCACTTGACATGGAATAGCTGTAAGCTCGGCGATGTCCCAAGATGATCCAACATGCATTAATTCCGGCTGGAGAGTATTTGCTGCTGTCAAAACCTCAAGAAGCTCACGCATTGTGACTCTTGAGTATTTCTGGCCCTGTAGACCGGTAGGATACACAAACAATATGTTTTGATAAGCAGAGTGCCACTACATGCTGCTACAGACCGATCCATGCTCATTAGAGCACGTGTGCTTGAATATCAATCAGTTTTGCCACTTTGGATGTTGGAATGTGAACTCAATTTTGCATGACTTGTGTAGTCAATACCTGCTTCTTTTGCCAAGATCCAATGCGTATTGGGGGTTGATGGGAAGGCGAGCCCCTCACCAAACACCCAGGAAGTTGACGGCGCGCGTCAGTCTTGGTGCACAGCTCTCAGCAAAGATTAGTTGGAGCACCCAGTTGAACAGGTGCGTACATCAACTTGTCCAATTCATCAACAAAATAACAAATTTATACAAATTTACTGTAGTCTTCAATTTGGCCGGCTTCAACCTGATGAAACCGGATCACTGGCACACACCATGAGGCTCCCTCAAGCGTGCGCTAGAACCTCTTTGCAGCTTACTTCGAGGCATGCCCTTGTTGGCTTCCATGCGTTTCCGAATGTTATGATGATGAACCCACAGCACCGGTGTTTTCAGGTGAGGATGCGACAAAACCAGAGGTGCCAAAATGTGCAAAAACGGGCGGGGGGGGATCTGAATTTATGTGGCATTATATGGCCTTAATATTAGATTGTCTACGTACAGTAATTGGATCGAAGACTCTCTTCAGAAACATTTTTGTCTGGCGGAAATGACCAATTTGGAATCAAAGACACCTGGGTGGGAATTCGTTGACTCAATTGAACATCTGACAAACATGAGTAAACATCGGCGCGTATGACATGGGGATACATTGGTCGGAAACATGGGATATGATTCAATCCTTTAAGCGTTGTTCAAAGGCTTTTTGGGGAGCCTAATGTATTTGTACACTCAACTAGATCAAAGATCTATCCCGTGGAATTTATGTGAAGCACTTTTTCTCAAACTTTTGGAAATAATTAGTTATACATTCATACATATGTAAGTTGGTCAACAGTTCATGCCACCCACTCAACGAGAATATTTCCTCATGTTTCAATTCCGGGATGTTCTTCCAGGATTTTGTCACTTGAAAATGAAAGAAGACAACTGCAACCCCCGAAAAATACTCGCCACATCTATGGATGTCTCATATTATAATTTGCTAGAAAAGGTACGCTCCTGTGAACTAACATATCCCACCTTTGCAAAAGGAAAAATCATCTTCCAAGCAACCTTTAGAGGGGGATATGATATCTTCCTTCCCTGGAGGGTTAATACTCACGTGTCCAGGTGAAGTCCATGGAGTGTCTTGGAGGAATCTGAAAGGCTCCTTTTGGGTTCCACTGTTTTGTTGTTTTGTTGGTAGATCCGAAAAAATAACTTAATGGTTTGGGATGATGATGATGAGATCTTTTTTGAGACTATATTATATATAATATGGATGATGATGATGATGATGATGATGCTATTAATGATGATGATGATGATGATGACAAATGGATGTTGCGATGTACCACTTTCCAAGGAAACCTGCAGAGGTGGATCTCGTGGAGCCGGCCGCGAAGCGCGCCAGACAGGACTTTGTCAGGGGGAGGTTGGTACCATGATAAGTGTGACAAGCTGTTGGAATATAATATTTATATACGTATATATGATATATATATATGTAGTTTGTGGTAGATGAAATAAGATGAAAATGATTTGATTCTCAAATGATGCTTTTTGATTTTGTTATGACTCATGTGTTTTTTTTTGCAAAATGAGCCTGCATTGGTCATGGAACCCTCTGGCCGTGCCCCTTTGAAAGAGATGTTGCACATTGAATCATTGATCCACGGTCAGGAGACGTGATTTGAGGCAGGCAATGCGGGGAAAGGGGAGCAGAGACCCTTGAAAACCGCTGCTTGAATGAATCGGTGAAAGTGTTTCCATCAGCTATGGCACATGAGAGCCATAACTATTAATCGCCGTCAAAGTTTTTGTTCATGCATTTGCATCACCATCATAAGTCAAGTAGTGAATGTATATCAACACGCGCACACACACACACACACACATATATATACATTATATACACCCATTCTACACATGGAATCAAACACTTTCTTGTGGTCCAATCACATGAAAGTGTTCTTGTTAAACCATGTTGAACGTTGTGGATGAAGATGAATCAGACAGAAAACCAAGCGACAAAGCCTTCACAGTCCTGCCCACAGGCCATGTTGCGGACCGTTGCAAAACTCAGTGCGTTATGGTCAAAATAGTGTGCCTGGCAGTGGGAGCAGCCATTAGGTGAACCTGATTTGCCGCTTTCATAGGCAACTCAAATGAAGGCCGCGCAATCCGACACAATTGCACTGTTCAGGCGGAGCGCTTGCGAACGGAGGCTTCTGGTTTAGAGGCTGCGAGGTGGGGTGCACAAGTGTTTTGAACAAGAGATGGATGAATGATGCATATCAGAAATTGTGAGGGTAGAAGGTGGAGCACAAGGCATTCTTGGGCGGCAACCCATGCCAGTCGTTTTCTTTTATAGCCAAGGTTGGTGCCTCCATGTTGGATTTCCCACCACGTTGGGGTCATTATGGATATAGTTCGTGATACATGTATGTCACTGTGTATATATACATATATATCATATATTTGTGTGTGTATGGCTGTATTAAAAAAAGGATGTATGGCCTGTCATGTCATTCACGTAGCCAGTATGACGGTCCATATGATGCCCGCAAGATATCCACCAGATACTGTACCACTGAGGCGTGCTTTGCAACGGGAGGTGGAAGAGTATCGACGACAGGGAGAGACCTGGCAGATGGAGCAGGGGATTCTTGAGGTGCGATGTTGATGGATGGGAGCTCTGACACGGATAACATGACATGAGCGGAGGGAGAACATCTGAAGATCATGTTTTTGCACTTGTATAAAATTAGTTTGTTTTCAGGTGAGTCTCAAAATTGGGTGACCTCCTCTCAAATGGTTCATATGTAGTATGAAATCAACTTGACATATGAGGGTCCGCATTTTTGTTTGGAGACTCAAGCATCTCTGGTAAGCAATTGAGCGGTGGATGTATTCTCCGTGGCGCGAAAAACTATTCAGAGATTCCAAAAAAAGTCAGAACGATCGATATGAGCTATAGGTGGTGATTTCAAATATTTTTATTTTCATCCCTACTTGGGGAAGATTCCCATTTTGACCAGCATATTTTTCAAATGGGTGGTTCAACCACCAACTAGCGAGTCAAAGTTCGGGTGTCACCTGGGGCGCCGGTTCACCTTGAGGCAGATGCCTCCAGACTCTTTGCTGCCAACGAGGCCACCGTTTGACATGCAACTCCAAAGTGCCAAGGCAGATATGAGATATTGAGATACTATACAGTTACGGTAGATTATATATATATATATAATATATATATACATATTATAATATAGCTTTATACATATATCTATACATCACAAATTCATACAAATTATATATAATATTATATATTATATATACATATGTTATATCTTTTACATGGGGCAGACTTCTATGTTTCCCTCCAGTTCCCCACCCCCCGCTGTGGTGGTTGTGGGTGGTAGTCCTGGTACTTCTTCTGCTGGTACTAGGACAACCACTTAACTGCTGGGACTAGTACCTAGTACTAGGACGACTTACCTAGTAATATGGCAAAATATTGACCTGGAAGACTGTGACTAGCAATTTCTTCCCAAGACCTTGAAGGCAAGTTGTCGTAGCATCACCACAGCCATCAATCGCCAATAGGCCCTTGTGACGGAGAATGCCAAGTTGCGTTCCAGGTCAGGAGTTTGTTTGCAGAGTCAGAGATTTTGGGTTTTGCGTTATCGCCTGCCTGTTTGGCGTGAATTTTGTTGTTGCTCCCTTGGGAACATGTTGACCTACGACCAACTTAAAACATAGATCATGTAATGAGCTATATGTATCTATATGTTGGAACGTCATTGGTGCATTGCAAATTGCAACTATGATACCAAGTTGAGCTTGCATTCTTTGTGCTTGTAACCACCTTGGCAATGAAAACGCTCGACTCTACCACTCAAGAGCCCTGTTTTCAAGTTTCAATGGCCGACCTCAGCGGATCTTGCTACGAATTACTTGCCCCCCATTGTCCTTAAATATATCCAAGGATTGAGGGGTGGCATCTCACCCACTTGCAGCCAGGGTCCAAGCGCTAGCACCCAAATCCAGCGGTGAAGAGGTGTGGGGTGCACATCAAGGTTCCGACGCTATTTGTGACGACCAATGATGGTTTTAAAGTTTTAGGTTTGCCTTAAGTCTTCCGACTTTCCCTATATGTGATGTTTATATGTACGTATTATTTGTATGTATATATACATGTTGAAAAGATATCGTGTTCCATTTCTGCGGCTCAAAGCTATTCTTTTCAAACTGGGAGTCCGCTGTTGCTACCTCAGCAGCTTGTGTGGATGGAGGCATACTTGGCAAACATCAGTGCTGCGGAGCAATGGGTCATTGCCTGAGTTCTTATAAACTGGTCTTCGGTTATTCATCATATAGAAGGGATTTTGAAAGGGATCAAACCACCACAACTGAAGAATATTGGGTGAAATCGCAGATTGCAGGTATGATTGCAGTGTGAAAAGTCATTATGAGTATGAGCCTTCACAGTTTTTTAGTAGAAAATGTTGCCAAGTCATGGAATTTTGTGGCATTGATGACAGACAGTATATGCTTTTGTCGGAAGGCAAAGTACATGTCAAAAACCTTCAAAAACAAGTAGCAGAAGCAGCATACCAGGCATCCCGATAGGTAGTCTTCATTCGTCACTTTCGGTGGGATTGCCAAACCCATCACGTCGGTGGGATGCACCCAAAATCGAAGAGCCACTAAAAAGTGACAATGAAGTAAATAGTGAAACCGTTTGTTCTTTTAGCAACCCAATAGGTCTATGTGATCCATACTCAGGTCAAGATGATAATCCGGTGGTAGCATAGTCAGTTGCTTCATTTTCTGCAAAGTGATCAAAAGTGCTCAGAATCTGATATTCACAATATATATATATATATATATATTATACCAGAAAATCAATTTCTCCCGGTGGCCCATCTTGCGCGGGAAAACCATGAATGTAATGGGGATATTGAAGCTGCAAGGTCTTGTACCATGCGGGGATGCCTTTGGAAGCTGGTCGTGCATCTTTATTCCAGGGTGGTGGGATCCCACTTGTGATGCTTGGAGATTCATATGTGACAAATTCCCCACACAAGTGACCTGATGGAGGTGAGGAATGTTCATTTTTTTTGTGTTTTTTTTTGCCTCTCCTTTTTTTTTTTTCGAAAAACCTGGTTTGGACCTGAGCAAAGTAGCAATGGCTTTGCTTCGGACGTTTGGTCATGATGCTTGATTTTAAGCTGAGGATACCCCTTCAATGATTCGTACTGGCTCATACCTCCAAGGGAAATACGAAGCCACAAACCAGCAGAAGCAACTAGAGATAAGAACAGCAACTCCAAAGATTCTATTTTCAAGAAGCCTTGCCATGTGTATTGTAGAAATCTTCCAGACAAATCAATCTGAAAGCATCAACTATATAATCACCATAGTCAAAAAGTTCAATCATGTGTAAGCACATAAACTGTCAAGATCCGTCAAGGCAACGTGATAGCTTTCAGGCTTGCAGCTACATAATTCAAGTAGCTTTTACCCCTTGGTCCGGTTCTGAATTCGTTTGACCTTGTCCAATCTTGGGGATTGGGGCCTCTCGGAACCACCATTGCCCAAGGAAGGTGGCAGCATGCCGTACCTATCGGGCGTTTGGGCACCTGAGATCCGGTGGTTATGGGTGGTGATCTGAAGCTGCTCTGCGTAGTCATGCTTAGTCCTATCTCATTTTTTGCATGCCTATCATCCCATGATGTCCCCCATGGCATACAGTAGGATTGTCCTTGGGGGTGCATTGCCTATGGTGATTTTACGATTCATGAATTCATGGATTTGATTTGAAGCACTGGCAACCACAAACCCGCAACCGTTTGACCTCCCCCGTTTTCACAGAGTCTGGGATGCTCAGGTGACCATTTCCTTCGGGGAGTTCTTTACACCTTTGGCACCATTGGTCTTGGTCTGGAGCTCGGATCGTATCGGGTATCTTAGGGTATATATATAAGATACCTTGACATGCGGGAGGTTGAGGGTAGCAAACCAAAGAAAGTTGGGTGGTGTTTTGTAATCATATCCATTGATAAATTGATAGCACTCCGATTTTTGCGGTGCTTCCTTTCAATGGACTGAAGTTGTTTGATGACCTGATAGCCTTTGATTGGGTGATGGAAGGGTGTTGCTCTGAGTTGAAGTTGCTTGAGAGTTAGGACGTGCTTTTCTTTTGTTCCAACCCACGAAAAAGGCAGATTTAGATTCATGATTCATAGTATCTATCAACGAGGAATTGATGGTGCTAGAGAGAGAGAGAGATCAACGAGGAATGTTTTTGGGAATTTCTTACCCCAATTTCCAACTTTCACATGTCACTGTTGTTTGATTTTTTTGTGCCTTTAGTCCTGAGGCAAGTTCTCCAACTGACCTTAGGCCTGGGTGGGTGTATGCAACGCTTATCTTGATTCTGATATCGACCATGGTGAGGTTTGATAAATACGCGCATGTTGTACTTCTCCAAGCACATAAAACCCCATTTCAAGCATGGATGTTGAAGTTTCCATTGCTTTTGGGTAAAAGCAGATCAATTCGATATGAACATGTTATAATGTTACCATAGATTTGACATTTGGCATGACAGTTCATCAATCCGAACTAAAGAGGTAAGCACACACAATCATTGCTGACAGAAGGGTAACAAATTGACACGCACATATAGTTTGACAGATATACACGCATACTCATATCACACATGCTACAACACTGAAAACTGCAAGTTGGAGAAGGACATGTGTTTGGATTTTCTGACCCAAGTTCCAAAGACATCATCCCCAAAACAACTGACATTGGAACCTTCTAAGGCCCTAACCTCGAAGATACACTAAATTTCTCCAACAAAAATCGCAGGGAGGGTCTAAGGTAAGGCCAGTTGTTTTTCTTTAACCGTTGTTCCTTGGAGGTCAGCAACAACTGCCATCCAAAGTTCCTTGGCCCAGGAAGATCAATTGCTTACAGTATCAACTTTAGGACCACAAGCAAAGTGGCATGATGGGGGGGTTGATGCCAGGGTTAATATTATTGATTTCTTTATAATCAGTGTAGCTTATTGAACCTCCAGAATTTTGAAGTTCTATCACTTGTAACTATGCGGATAAGAATGGAACATATTTGAATGCATTGAGTGGGATGGCCATTGGGATATTCCTGAAGTACGAAAGCAATAGATATTCGTCGTCATCATCATCATCATCATCATCATCACCATTACCACAATCAAAATTCACCATCATTTTCACCATCATTTTTACCATTATATTCACCATTAACCATCACATTTCTCTTACCTTCTCTATATTTTGCAGCTCAAGGCGGCGAGTTAGCCCGGACAAGTCTGCAATGTTTCAGGCCCGAAGGGCAATCAAGGTTGGGTGAGATGAGATATTTTTCATCCTGCATGTTTCAACCCCCCCTGCAAATGTTGGCCAGATACAGGGCAAACAGCCGGATGCCACTGCAGAAAAATGTTTTGTGGATGAGAGTTTTGTTTGCTAAAGGTACGCAGAAATGTGATAGATTGTCCATTGAATACATTTGGACATGTTTGAACACCTTTGCAGAATTTGCTCCAAGAGACATGTTCGTCTAGGTCTTGGTTTTTTGGGTTGGCAGTGTGCCTGTGAGGCTTTGCGATTCACAGCGCCACGGATACCTGACTTGGGAAAATGAAGAGGCCTTTGCTGCAACAGTCCCCGTACTTGGTCTTGATTACCGATTTAAGAGTATGATATACTTCACACCCCATGATCATGGACTCAGTAAAAGTACTTGCACCCACTGGTAATATCATGAATTCTTGGAAAGCCAATCTATTTCCTGCGTGACTGCCACCATTGCTGTAGCAAAATAAATACAAAAAATGTTTAGCCTTCATGTGCGCACAGATGATATTATATATAACATATGACAATGACATAATTACATTAAGCGGGAAGAGAGAGGAAGTAAGCTTACATGACATTAAAGGAAGGGACGGGCAACACCAGTTCCTTGTTTCCAGCTAAATTGGCGTAATGTTGATAAAGGGGAACCTTATCTCCAGCGGCGCCGGCCTTTGAGACTGCCAAGGAAACGCCAAGGATGGCATTAGCTCCCAATTTTGATTTATTGCTAGTTCCATCAAGCTTAATCATAATGTCATCGATTTCTCTTTGCTTGGTAGGATCACATCCAGAAATGGATTTTCTATCTGACTCAAACAGGTGCTCATGATCAATGTCATTGCTTGCAGCTCAATCCGTTGTTTCTGACTTCCTTAAACTTTGAAGCTAGGATGGCAGTCGTGTCGGACGACCATGCGGATGAGAGTCTGAACATGCAGTCACCGACGATACTATCGAGTGTTAAGAGGCAGCCTCGATTAATAACTGCAGCAGAGGTCCAGGAACACAATGGACGGGACTTGGATGGCACTTTTTGGGCTGTTGTCGATGGCTGGGTCGTAGATGCGACTGCTTTCTTGAAGACACATCCGGGTGGCCTAAAGAAGCTGCTACAGATCGACGACGCTAGTATCGGTGCGAGTGGGAAGCCATTCGGCTTCTCGTTTTCCAAAGGACGTAATGCTCACTTCCCCGAAACGGGTCGTAGATTCAAGGAGGGTGTACAGCGGTACTTGCAGGGTGCTCAAGAGGATGGTAGTAAAGTTTCTGGTGATGATTTCTTGCATGCAGTGGAGGTATCCTTCCCAGACTTTGGTTCGATTGTGATTCTTGGACGATTAGAGGACCAAGCATGAGGCACAGTCGTCTGTGTATTCTTGTCATCTGTGGCAACAGAAGTACCTACGCAGTGTACAAAATGGAAACAGCAAGGCCTATACTTGACAAAGCAAAACGCCTAGCGAAGATAAACACAAAATTTTATGTATGCTTAACTTTTTTCTCCTATTCTGATGTTGATTCTTTGAATGGTGAGAAGGTGACAATACAGACGAAGCCTCATATCGCTATGCATGAAATTCGAGCTAGTCGACAATGATCGCTATGCGGGAAGTTCGAGCCAACTCTTAGAAAACTCCTCCATTCACTTGCAGTGATTACCCAATAGTTCTTTCATTTTAAGGCATGATTCCTTTTTTGCATCGTATCTGGCCTCGCCATCTACGGTCGTCCATCTACGTGTTGAGAGGTGTCTGACTTGGTGGATGCGGTCTTCCAACACCGGGGTCTTCGAGCACCGAGCCAGGAGAGTGAATCGGGAAAAATGGACCCATGATTTGGACGTAGCAGACGTAGCATACCATCTTTGGCTTTGGCATCCATTCTTCAAGTTTCACACTTTTCGAGTGGAAGTGGGGAGTATAGCATTAGAGTTTTTGAGTGATAATCACTGTTCGCCATTTTTTTTGGCTTTCCAGAGAGCATCAGGAGTTGCAACGTTTGATGTTTGCTCGCTTTGACCAGGTCCCAACCGTTGGGGGTGGGGGGGNGGGGGTAGAAGCANACTCAGGTGAGTAGAAGTGAGTGGACGTCGTGGNGGTCGGGTTGGCACG
>DF241395.1:0-26947 GCA_000507305.1 Breviolum minutum Mf 1.05b.01 | reverse complement strand
GTTGCCGTCCGACGCGAACCGGTTGGGGGTGGGGGGGGGTGGAAAAGCACATCCAGTGGATGGAAATGGATGGAGTCCTGGAGCGGGTTGGCAGCCAACGGAAGGTTTCAACCTTTGCTTGTGACGGCTGGGGAAACGGTGAAGCCCTGAGCATCAGAGATATGTTGGATCCCTTTTGGGGGGGGTCAAGGGTTCCTGAGCAGTACCCTTTTCTGACCATGTGAAAATGGTTGGACATTGATGAATTTTTTTCCTGATGTTGGCCGCACTTTTTGGACCCTGAACCGTGAACCTTGCCTCTTTTGACATGAGATGCCTTGGCCCTTTAGATCCCTCATCCAGTTGGGTATATGCTAAGCACAGCCCGACTAGGGGATGGATTCAACTCTAAAAGGGGTGAGGTTCAAGTGTTCGAAGTGCAATACCCAATCAAGGTAAAGTTTGCAATACATTCTTAAAGTATAAAGAACCAAACCTGTCCAGTTTGATGGATTAGCAGTTTACTAATCCTACCTTAGCATTGCCCCTTTCAGAAATTTCAGAATCCATTGGTGTTACTTTCCCAAGCCCTTTCGGTTTTGAAGGTTTGGCTCTTTGATCAGGAGAACTCTTCAGCCCAAAAAAGAGTGCCACCTAAGTGGGTTGAAAAAAGACCAACATTCTCCCGGAAGTCATGTACCTAAGAAGTACCGGGCTTGGCGGATTTCCATTTAATTCCCTTGGCGCCTCAGACAGGAATACACTGGCCAGTTGAGTGCACAGGACACATGCCTTGGTGGTCACGGTTGGGGTCTAGACAGCTTCTGGTAGGATGGGTCCAGTATGCTAAACGTAAGCATAGCTGACTGCAAAATCAAAGATCTCACTCTTTTGAAGATTTTTTCCTATAATATTCCTATTGAAGATGACATCCCTAGCCAGCCATGTTGCTATACTGAAGGGCAAGCAGTGCTTGAACCTATGCAGCCTAAACTTTGCTACAAATACTGGTGAATGTGTGGACTGGTCGAAACTGGTTGGGATGGGATTGGCCACCACGGCATACCATTGCACCATTTCCTTCAACAATTTAGTTAAACACCGAGCCCACAGTCTTTCGAAGCTCAAGAGTATGAGTATGAGTGATACTTGGAGAATACTCTATTTATCCGCCTCACTGGTGAATATAGTTAAGGGAGTTAAGGGATCTTAAATGGCAATGCTCCTCGTGGCAAGGACTGCCTTTGTTTGGTGGATGCTCTCTTCCGGGTCTGTGCCTGAGAAGGGAAAGGGTCTCAGAGGCGTAACGAGCTAACCAAGGGACCGAAATCACTTGTTTCCCATTGTGTCGCTGAAAACGCCATTGCTTTGCGTCGATGGAAGTGCCGGGTGCATCTCCCCCTCAAGATTCATAGTGAATGTCTGGTTTACATGTTTCAAGCAATGGCTGGTTTGTTGACCTCGAAGTGATGCTGCCAAATGGCACCAAAGAGAAACCTCTATGCCACCTTGGGCATCTTGCGCACTTGCAGTGATGTGGAGATAAGGGCAGCATACAAGCGAAGAGCATTGGAAACTCATCCGGACAAAGGTGGTAGTCACAATTCCTTTCTGAAGGTCATCCAGGCATTTACTGCACTCTCAGATCCGGTGGAGCGTGCCAAGTATGATGCCAATCTGAAGCTGCGTCGGGATTCGGATGGCACCACACTGCCCCCTGCAGCGCAGCCTGCGGCGCAGGCACCAGCTGAGCGGTGCCCCAGAGCCAGAAAGCCAGCAGGGCCTTCCAGCCCTGCAAAACCACCGAAAAAGGTGCCAACCAAAAGGTCACCCGAAGCATCCGCATCGCCGGCGCCAGAGGCGCCAGCGTCGGAAGCCAAAGCGATTTGGCAAAGATGGTTGGATGCGCCGGAAGAAGAATGGGAAGAAAAGTTTAGAAGTATAACTTACCGGATGTCATCGAAAGTCTTAGAAATTGGAAAATTGAGTTTCAAAATTTCCAAGCCAGGAGAAGCGCCAAAGAGAAAGCCAGGGCGGAAAAGGGTGAGGTCCATTCTCGATGTGCCTCACAAAAACTCGAAGACGAGGGGGATGCAAAAGCATATTCGCAAAGTGGGTAGTGACAACTTTCATTGCATTATGTGTTTCAGAAACTTGGAAGTGGCTACCAGCAGCTCTCGTAGTTTAGAGGAGGCCATTGATTGGCACATTTGTCTGACGAGATTCCAACAGATGATGGAAAAGACCTTGGATCAAGGTGGTGATAACGATTCTTATTCTGAAATTCCCAAAGCTCTGCAATCAGTTCTCCAAGACCATCTTGATCAAGGAGGCACCGCTCCCAATATCACCTTCAGCTTACGAGTTTACATCAAACATGAGTCGGATTGTCTCGATGGATCCCGTCAAACCCATCGTCTCTGCCGGCTCTTTCGGACACCCAATTTGGTGTGGGTGCTACAGGCGCATCAAAAGGTTTGTGGCTTGCTCCAGCAAGGTGACCGCCATGCTGCCCTGGAAGCAATGAAACAGTTGCGAGAAGAGTCCATTTCGAATTCAGCGCAGCGCAAATGTCGCGCCTCCCGCGATCTCAAGGAACATCATGCTGCGGTGAAGGCTCAGCAGCAGAGGGAGAAGGCCGCGAAGCTTCTTGAAGATGCGAAGAACGAACAACGAAGACGGCAGCTGTTCCAACGGTTGCAGGCTTGGCAAAGGACTTTCAAATTGCGTGGTGTTCTTCCAGAAGGCATCGATGCAGCGAGGGTGGATTTCGGCCTGGGCAGAGAATGGTGCTGCTTTGCAACACTGGACACTGATATCCAAGGGCCCATGAGGGCTTCAGTAAAGGAGGCTGCCAAAGACCTGGCGCACTTGAAGCGAATCCATAGCTTGAAGGGACCAGAGCTGGCCTTGCAAGAAGCCGAAAGACTGGATGCCAAAGCCATGCTGGCAAGATTCAGAAGATCGTTGAACATCATTTGAACATCTAAAAAAAAAGACTCATAGTGAATCTGTGCGGCAATCGGTAGGGACTGCTGAGTAAACATGCCTCTACTTGAAGGTATTAAGCCAGGGGCGGATGCCAATCATAGAAGGGAAATTCTCAAATTGCCTATGGCACCAGTGGCCTAGATTCTGAATGTGTCGTCATAAACACCTTTCACACCTCTCCGCATCTCATTGCTTCCATTACATCGAATTCTGCAGGCTTTGTTGATGTCTCCTGCGGCCCTTTCGGTCCGGAAGCACAGTATGAAGCCAGCTGGCAGGGAAGTGGATCTTCATAAAGCGACGACTGTAGTGAGCTTCCGGTTAAATGTCATTTTGTAATAGTTTGTATATAATATCTGTTTTTTTTTCGCACCTTGATATAAATACGCCGTCAAACTCATCCAACCCATCAATAGATCTGGCTTTTTGGCCAGGCTCGTGTAGCCGAAGCACCTGAAGGGCCGATTGTAGTCGGCAAAGGTGGATTTCTGTTGGAGGGTCTTGACTTGGAACATCTTAGAATCTACTGATGCAGGAAATGGCAGCTCATTTCAAGGGTCATTTTGGATTACAGCAGACGTTGCACGTTGCCCATTTTTTTGAATCTTGGTGCTGTGAGCTTCTTTTCCTACCAACTTGTTGACAGCCAAAACTGATCGAAAGTGATCATCGAACCCTATAGGGTTCCCAGTCAATTCCTGTCAGGTGGAAGGCCCTTAAAGACACAGAGTGAGGCGACACTTGCAGCGTTGCTTCTGGGGAATTTGTGGATATGTAAATGCGGATGCCAAGGGATCATTCAGTTTGGAAGGGGTGCCCTTGGGATGAGGATGAGTATGTATATGAAAGAAATGGACCCAGTGAATCTTCAAGTCAACATTTGGACATCCATTTTTGTGCGGTTGTGCTACTCATGCTACTGTCATCACCGTCTCTGAAACGATGGCATTCCAAAAGCATCCAAGGAAAGTAGTCGTCCGACTTCCGACCACCAAGTTCCCGGCCCTTGTTTTTTGGGTGGGGACGTGTAGAGTTTAGATAGGTTTTTGTTGAGAAATGTCACTTTTGTTGATGTTTCGAGGCAAGATGGGCCAAATCCCTCAAGATGGGGCGTAAGTTGGGCTCTCCGCCCCGTTTGGGGATTCCCACGCCACGCAATCATATCAGCAATCTGCTTGAAGGCACGTCAACTCCAAGAATCCATCGCCCAGTCACGTTTGCAGATGCGTTTGGAGGAGGCAGCTGGGTTTTTGGACCAACAAAACGGATGAGGTATGCCGGTATGCCTCATACTTCTTGTTGGGCAGGCGGCAGGCTAAATTCCTGGTGGATCAAAAGCGTTTCTTCTTGGTGTTGAATGCTGACTGACCAGGTGTTCTTCACATGTTGAATGTTGTCAGATTACTGGCTAAAAGAAGTCGAGGTTCTCCAGAAGACTCCTATTCACATTTTGATTCAGGGTTTCCGAGGGTGGATTGTGAAGCAAAGGTGAAGCTGTGAGCTGGCCAGATTCTCAAGTCTACCCTCTGTATTCCTACCAACTGCTACTAACTAGTCTGACTCTTATGATTTGTTTGGTCATTAACAATGCAAGTATAGAATTGTTTGATAAACCCAGTTTTTGCAGTATGTTTATGAGCATTCTTCTGCTGTAAATATCTATACATATAATATATATATATATTCAGTTCAGATATATATATATATGTGTGTATCTTGTTTCAATGGATGTTTCATGACATGATGTTTCGAATCCGTGTGCATTTATTCGTGGCTTGAGTTTAGCGCAAGAAAGTCATCCTTGCAGAAGGCAGAGCGTGCAGCTGAACGAGCCGTGGAAGTCGCAGGTGCCTTGAACGAAGCAGTTCTCCCCACACAGACAGGGTGGAATCAGAAGTTGATGTGCACTTCTGGGTGCTATAGATTGAAGACATTGAATTGCGGTTGCAATTGTAACATTTGTAGCTAGTTGTAGGTAAGATCACACCTCCAAATTTATTGAATGGTATTCAGATGTAATTACTCAGCAGGTCCAGCATTTCTTACATGTTTGCCCAATTATCCCGACAACCCGGGATCCACTTTCAAAAGATCATGACGCTTGCGACCTTTTTCACCACGGTAGATGACCTTACCATCCCCTCTTTGCCTCAAATACCTTTCCATCACAGAACCCAGAGGTGGTATGTTTCGCTGAAACGTAGGAGGAAAGGTCTCAATTGGAATCACAGACGCAGAACATGGTCAGAATCTGAATTTCCTCGGTAAAACTCAGAATTATTTTCTGATCCCACGACAGGACTGCAAGGTTCTCTACCTGAACCCATCACCGCTTCTTTTTCGGATGCATCCTCAGTGCTAAATCGGGTGGTCTATCATACCTAGCAAAACGTGTGAATAACGCCTAAATGCATCTAACATGTAATTCATTTTCCAAAGCAAAGCTCAACACTTGGGATGTTTTGGGTATGGTGTACTGCGATTTGGCTATTGATTATATTACCAGAAACTGCTGGTTTGCATTGCGGGACATGCTAAGCTGCTATCATCCCTGTTGAAAAATACAATGGAAACCGTGGCCTTTGATTCAATTCATTGTACTATGTAATTACATATAATCTATATAGATCCATATGATATATACATATTATGTACTGTACATACATATATTATATATATCATATACGGCCGGAACATGCACGTTTCTAGTTCCAACAGTGTTGCAATCTGAGGCCCAGAGCAACGCACCAGTCATAGGCGTTTGGAAGGGGTTGTTTGTGCATAGTCCTTTTGCATCAGGAAATCACGCGGCTTCCAACCGAATGAAATGTGAACAGCCTTTGTGCATGTATAATTGGAAAAATATATACATTTTACATCATTTTACATGAATTTATAAGTATGGGATTGCGTAAATAATGATAAATGGTTGTTCTCTTATGTTCTCTTTTCAGAATTTCCGGGTCTTTTTCGAGTTTGAAATGAAGCCGCAATCATTCTTGACAAGACAGGTCATGATAGCCCTCCGATTCTTTGGTGAATTCGAAGTACTCTTATAAAGTCCATGGCATGGACTTCTATGGGCAAAAGTGATATAAGGACAGAAACAACATGAAACAACCAGCTCTGAACTCCTGGAACGTTAGCCCTGCCCTAACTTCAGGTTCGGGACGGGTGCCAGTGGCTGGTACCATTGCTCCCTACAGGACAGCAATGCACTCATCTTGTTGTGGTGTTGGCCCGCTTGCCAACTGAGGGACACGGATTGACTATATATGCTGTAGAAGTTCCTCACCAAACAAGCAAACTCCTCTCGATAAGCATGATAAAGATGCTTGTATTTGATAGCTCTGTAGTGATTAATCTATATTATTTTGGCTGGCGGTAGAGTACCCACATTGTGTGTTTGCGCGCATGCGGCATGCATAGTATGCATGCGGCATGCAGTGTCTGATGACGTATTTACAAACGTATGCACCTTCAAATGCCAAATGAAATATTGACATTTGCACCTGCCACCACCTGCTCGCCCGCATGCTTCAGGACGGAGATGCCAAATGTTTCTCGGTGAATTTGGACTAGGAAAAGTGGAGCAAAAACTAATGGCCAACCCTTCCTGATTGGTGGTAGGGTAAGTTAGGTCCCTGAGAGTCAACGAAATTTCTCCGGTGATGTGCCAAAAATCACCGTGCTGGTAGGGGGATCTGCCCTCGGGGAAGAATACACTACTGTATACTAATTTCCATAATTTTGTATTTGTTTTTTCTTAAGTGGCTTTTTTCATGGGTTTTTCGCCGCATGTTCGGTTCCGAGTGCGCTTTTTTGGAAACTTGACCCCCACGTTCAATGCCCCAGTCGGCGCAACACGAATATCATTAGATATAATTATTATATTATATATATATATTTCAATATATATCCATTATACAAAAATATACCCTCCCAAAAATACCTTTTGGTGGACAACAGCAGACATACATTCGGAAATCCTCAAATGCAATGAGGTAAAACTACTTGATCCAGCACGGATTCGGCAAAGCCAATAAATCAAAATCAAATATATAAATTTATATAAAAGATTTAAAAAAAATAATTTTTATGATTAATCTTTTTCAACAATATTATTCCCGAGACAAAATAATAATATATATTTTTTAAACTTATATTTTTAATATTTCGATTGTTAGATATTTATTAAATAATTATATAAATATATATTTATATTTTTCTGAATTTTAGATTTATTATTATGTTNTTTTTAAATTTTATTTGTTAATTGAATTTTATTTTCCTTATTTTCATTTTGAAAATATATATTATTTTTTTTTGTAATATTTTTATTGATTTTTTTAAAATAATTTTATCTAAAAATGATAATATTTATTCAATAATTTAATCTAATTTCTATCTATTTCCCATCATTTTCAAGATAGCCCCACACAGGGACATCTCCTGGTGATGCTGAAGGTATCTGTGCATCTCTATGCGTTTTTGTTTTTGGCGAACATGTTTTCAAAAATGCAAGATTTGGACAATACAACAGAACCACATCATACAATTCCTGGATAGTTATCCACATTTTTTGTATTCATTTGTAGATATTTCATTCAGGTTCACGAGAGCTGCAGCCAATCCATGATACACCAAATATCAAATTTCCTCATGAATTTCCAACTATAGTTGGTGGTTTCAACCCACTTGAAAAACATTCGTCAACTTGGATCGTTTCCCCAGGTAGGGATGAACATAAAGAATATTTGAAACCACCACCTAGCCAAGAATGTCAAGCACATCATTCCGTGGCAGTAAATGACAGTCCTCGACCATTATCTATGAGGGAAGTGAAGCAATCGATATCGATTCAATGAGCTACAGCCCTCAGCGAAGGGTCCGAAATGGAGCCAAGAGTGTGACTGAATCATCTCAAAATAAAAGACAAACTGGGACCTTGCTACAAAACATATTATGATGTATAAATTTCTGAGTTATCTGAGGCTCAAAATACTTGAATTACACATATTTATCTAGATTAGATCATAACGCAATACTACCAACATACCACAACAAAAATCCAAATAATAGTGGAATAGGTATAGCTTGAAACCACCCGGAACTTTTGATGTTTCATGGTGCCCCCCCCCCCCCAAAAAAAAAACGTCACCTCCAACCCGACTCCCATGGCGTTGAGGTTAACCCTTGAGGTCCCAGGCTGAGGCGGGTGCACGAAAAAACTCTCTGAGGTGATACACCGGCTGGCAGGGAAGCACCGGTTTTTGCATCTGCAGTAATGAAAATGAGAAAAAGATAATTGATGTTGAATGATCATGTTTTTTTCCACAAATATCATGTTGCATAAAAATATTGATGTATATGATATAATCTATAGTATGTAGATTACACATACATATACATATATAGGTATATGTGATTATATGTGTACATATCTAGACTTGAAGCACTGAACTGTCATACAAACTTGGTGGCACCTCGATTTCCTTGATGAAACGAACAGTCACACCTTGGCCCCGTTTCAAGCGGTTTCCGTTGATGGAAGAAATCCTGCCCCAATTGACATGGAAAATATCCCATTTTCATAGGGTTTCATAGATAACAGGTGGATTTTTTCATCAACAGTAACTCCTGACTGTTGTAGGGATGTAGATTGTAAATTGAGTGATTTTGCTCTCTGACTCTGATGAGGGAAAGTCAAATCTCTAATATCAAAATATATTCAGATATGTATATATATATATATGTATATGTTTTTGTTTGGCTCTTGTGATTTACGCCTTGGCACGTCTTGGCATATCCCTTTTCAAAACCATATCTCACACACTCATGTACTGCCAATAGATACTTATCCGCTTACACAAGGTATACAATGAACGGCAGCAAATCTATGACAGTAGAAGTTCAATTTAGCGAGCTATTTGACGGTACTACCTGGCCCGGCCCATATTCTTGCCAATGGACTGACATGATCCTTCACAAAGAGGAAGCCTTTCTGGTGTACCTGAGCCAAGGTGGATGCTCATTTTGATGGATGAATCCATTGCAATTTGGAATTCCTATCTTACAGGATATGGCTATTGGGGTCTTCCTGTGAGCCTTGAGAATCTATAAAGGAATAATTATGTAGACAGGAACAACCCACCTGATGTGATGTGTTGATGAGCTTACCTTAGAAGAACCGGGGCCAAAATCTCCATCCAACCCTAAGGACGTTAAGGACCAACCCACCTGCAGGTCGCCACAACCACGACCCCCCGTCGAGCTGCAAAGGCATCGGGATCAAAGAGCTGCTTGAGTCGTGGAGCTTCCTGGCAGCTCCGGCAAACTATGTTTATAGATGTCCTAATACACTCGAAACAAATAAGGTAAACATGGACCTTGCTGGATTGGGAAATGGATGCGAGATGGTGCAACTGGCACTTGAGATTTGGATCGGTACGCATGGAAGAAGCAGGGAATAAACAGAAGAGTTCAACAAACACATGTTCTTAGCGTCTGACAGACCTCTAATGTTGATATTTGGTCCCCTGAAACTCTGTGACAACCCAGGAATGATTCATGTGGTGACCCTTGTGAGTCCCAAATAGCATGCGAAACAAATTAAATGCCACCATCTGAACGCATTTTTCACAGATCAACGCTGTACCAGTCGCGGGACTTCATTGAAGACCCCGCAGAAGTCACTGTGCCGGGCGGTGACAAGATCAACCGCCAGCATCACTATTGGTTTCCTGTGCACCTACTAGTGATGTAGCAAGCGCTGATGCAGTTGATGGGTTATGGGGACCCGACCAGCTACCCGTGATTTACAATCATCTTTGCAAAAGTTGATCGTGCTGGCACCATTTGCCTCACATCGACCAAAAGCCTCAGGGCGTGTGTACGTACATTTAGATTGCAGGAAGGATCAAAACATCACAATTCCATACAATTTCTTTAAAAGCCAACTTACCATTGGATGAAACATGATCAAAGGTGGTTGGTTGGCAATTCCTCTAGTTCAATTTTCCGGGGTCCAGCCATTGGGCCTGGAAGGCTGCATGCCGCCGCTTGCCCTAGTAGCCTGCCTGATCGATGTAACGACCATAGTTTCAAGGGGAACATATGGGTATTTGCTTGGGAGGGTACCCTAGCAAGTGCTCCCCAAATAAAAGGTTGCCCCGGCCCATCTGCTAACACCTCTATCAAATTGACTGGTACCAATAAAATATGAACCTGAAATTGTCTGGGAACTGCGTAAGCCATGCATGCAGCACCAGAATGAAACACGTCTTCGTATGCTCTCGAAGGAGCTAGATATATCGACAAACATGCATGTATCACATTTCAAGCTGCAAATGACTCAGCAAATCCAAGGGATGGATGAGCAGTGATTACCATCCATTTGGGGTACTATACAATGAACATAAAAATTAAGAATGATTACTGTAAGATATATTTGCAATTTGTATCATGTTAAAATAAATCTGTATACAAATTATGTATATGTAAATTTATGTATGATTAAATTATGTATAAATACATACTCTTCTAAAAGGGCTTGCAGCACTGATGACAGGATGAACAACACCTCCATGTGGGTCCTCCCCAAGTTAGTAGAAAATCAAAATGAGATCCTACTAGATAAATCAAGTCATGCTTCCATTATATATATATATAATATATACGTATATATATATATATATTTCTGAAAATTTCTATATCTGTGTGACTTCAAGGCCCTGTTCAAGTCGGGGTGTTTTTACCCCAGCAACCTTGGCATCTGTCAATTTGGTCCATCGAGCGCGGTTGTAATTTAAAGCACACTGTTGAACAGCTTCTCCAAGAGTTGGGTATGGATGCACCGTTCGGGCCTGAAGAAAACCAGATTTTTCGAACAAAAGGCCATGGGTTTCAAAGGGTAGCAATTCACAGGATTTCCGTTTTAATGGTACTGCCTTGGAAGCAGTGCAATGCGAAGGGTCAGTTGAAAATCTTGCATGGATTTTGACTTCCCATACCATTCTGGAGACAAAAAGGGGACTGGACACTGGAACCCTCCCAACACATTTGAAGCTAAAAGGGGGCTTCATGCCAAGTGCAAGCCCACAATCGGAATCGGCTACCACATTTGTATATCTGAAAACAAACCCCTCCATTTTCTGTTGTGAACATATATTCATTCACATGTCTAGTCCACTTCATTAATCTCCATTCTGCTGGCATATGCTGAAACCCAAGCTTCAATCTTTGAGAGACCAATGCCATGCTGAATTGCAAGGGTCACTTCTGCCAACCTCGGCCCAAGCAGAACCATTGGCATGCAGCAAAGCTAGTTGTAGCTAAAAATAGATATAACTATAACGAGACATAAGCATCCTTGCTATCCCGGCATGAACCATCATGAAACTATCCATCTCCACCGAAGGCCACCACAGGAATGAACTTGGCCAAGTGACATTTCACCCGCATGCTCTGCCACAATTGTGGCGCCAACAATTTCTTCGGTGCCTTTTCTGCAAAGGATCTTGACATATCCTGATGTAGCCAATGAAACCCACCAGTCAGACATTTCATCTGGAAACCACTCGAGGTGGATCCGCTAAAAATCATATATAAAATTATGATCAAACGGCACTCCAAACAGCGATCTGTTTGCCCTTCCCTTGGTGGTTATGAGATTGTTTTTTGCAACTAGTGGTGTCCACATATCGTCTCCTTTTGGGTTTCCCAAGTTTCGATGGATCATAAAAATTCAGCCAGTCAGGAAGTTATCTGCCAGACCTGCAGTCCTCGTGTGCTTCCTTCGAGGATTGCCCGGTCGTTGTGTTCAGTGCTGGCCTTGTAGACATCAACGTCAACATTTGCCCTGCTGGCGAGCTTCTCCTAGCGGCTAAATCTCGATATCGTCGAATAGCATCAGTGGGTGGCTGCAATTTCAGCCTTCCCGGCACACAAATATGGACAATTTTTTCATCATCGTCATCATCAAAAAAAATGATATATGTGCGCCCAAAACTACAATTGTATACATGTATGTAAATGACATGTGCTAGCAACGGAAAGGAACAGGCTTCCATTCCAAGCATGAGTCTGGGGAGGACCTGCAAAATGCCAGTCATTGCTAGTCAGTCTGTGCGGGAGATGGGTGCATGGATTAAACCTGTCAAACCCCAGGAAGTCCTTTCATGGAGCCCCAAAATTGCATAAAAAAAGAAGCCACTTTCCACTCAAACGTGTTTAGAACATCTGAGATAGCAAGCGATTGCTACGAACCGATTTGTGACCATCTAGATTTATCAAGCAAGATATGCTGTCACCAAGGTATATAGATCTACTATGATCTACTCCTACCACCCGCACTTGCTCGCAAGGCACATTGGACACGCCACAAGAAGCAATCTCCGGCTCTGTGTAGGTGCAGCGGGGCACCACCAACTCCGACAAATGGCGTGATGCCGCGTTCACTGGCAAGCCATCATCCGCGAAGAGGGCGTTCCTTAAGGGGTGGTCCTATGAGGATGGAAAGGGCACGGAATACCGATATCATTCCGAATGTTGCGATCTAGTAAATTCGAAGTCTTCAAAAAACACCTACTGAAATAATGAATATGCCCAAATTAAACACAAGTACATATTTGGCTCCCAAATGTGGAAACGTCTGTACAAGATCCTCCAATTTCCATCAAAAGACGCTCTCTAAGTGAAGCCTAACAAATGCATGAAAACGCGCGCGTTACAAGCCCGAGACTCTGCACTGCCATTCCAGCCATAGTTCCAGACATGTGAGTAAATCTTGTGTCAGGTCGTTCGATGACCTTGGTCATAAGTCGATCAAACAATGGGAGAAAACATTGAGGCGCCGAACAGCTTGGGCTGTGGTTGAAAATGCAGCAGGGCAAACACTACAACGACATGATGCCAAAAGGATCTGAATGAAACAGTGAACCCATAGGAAAAACATCAAAACCTGCGTTACGCGAAAAAAAATGAATCAAAGTTCAACCAGCAATAGCGGCTGACGACCACCACAACACCACCACTACTATCATCACCACCAACAACAACAGATAACAGCAACAGCAACAACAACTTTTTGCCTTGTTTTTGTCATACAAAACCCTGACATTCCCACTTTGTTGGTGTTTTCTCATCTTTCTCCTTTCCCCAAGCCACATCACCAATGGCCAAAATGTCTGGATTAGATGTACGAAGGTCATCCTTCACCTTCACCCCAGCGGGGGAGTACTCAACACCAGCAGCTTCCAACCCCAAGCCTTCAACGTTTGGGATGCGTCCAGCAGCAACCTTGAGGGTCGATTTTATGATAGGAATTCCAAGGTAAACATATTCCGGATATGAATATAATGCCAATGGGTAAATGTAAGAAATATATACAATATGTGAAATCATCCCCAAACACACAATATGATGGAACTTAGCATCCCCATTTGCATCCCCTAAGACAATACCAGTATTGAAACATAATTACCTCATTTGCGCTATAATTACTCAGTGTATTTGGAGATTCTTACAAGTTAAATGTCACTAGAACTGACTCCCACAAAGTGGGATCCTTTCTGGGTTTTCAATGGACCAAAAGATTGATGTAAGATCCGTTCTGTCGACGTCATAATAATGTTTACATCTATCTTTGCAAATGGAGAAGGTTCGAATCCTGAGGATTAGTTCATCTGTTTACAACTATGAGAAAAATATAATCACAATACACATGTATTGAGATACCCAAAGCCCACATGACTACTATTTTGGAGTGTTCGGCTTCTGTCTGTCTGTCTCTCTGTCTGTCTGTCTGTATGTCCGTATGCATGCATGCATGTATGTAGGTAGGTACGTAGGTACGTACAGTTTTATTTACATATTATTATGATCAGAGAGCTAGAGAAACGGACATATGTCAACAGAAAGGAAGACGTGATCCCAACATCAAAAATGATGTATTACCACAGGGTGCAATTTTCAAACTCCAAGCCACACCTAAGCGATTTTGGGTATGCAGCTTGGCAACCAGCAATGCCTCGCACTGAATCTGTTTCATTTCACCTGTGGCTGTGCCAATGTTCAGCTGAATCTCGGGCCACTCATCACCGGGAGTGTGAGACACGGATGAAACGGAGCAGTTGGTGTAAATCTCGATGCCCTCCTGGGGTGGAAATCCCAACACCCTTTCAAAGTGGCCAACGGAACTGGGAAGTCTTCAAGAATAAGTGCTAGAATATTTAGGGTGAGTTGCTTCCACAAGAAATGTATGACATGGCATTCTCGATTAGTCTCTCAGTCTCCCAGATTCTATTCTGCAGGGTTGGTATTTTGTTCTGCGCATTAAAACGGCAGGAGGAAAGCCCATGGACGCCTAGCCACTTTGTCTACCCTTTCAGTTTTTTTCGTGTCAAATCACATATATGACATCTATGACATCTCCAGAGAAACAAATTGGACATGCATTGGCCAGGTAGGGCTCCCTAACATGGACACTAATTGGGCGGAAAAATCCCCAAATCAGGCAACGTCTATCTATGCTAGTGATACAGGAAAAAACAAGTCTATGTAGGTCTCAAAACATGGAAAAATCTCAGCCGAATTCATGCTAAAATGGACTTGCTCAGTGCAAGCCCCAAAAAATTGGGATGGTTCGCAGCCTGCTCATGCTAACATGATCACTGGACATGAACTTCCTGAGAGACCCTTAAAGTGTCTTAATCATTCTTGGATAAGTTATTTCTAGTCGGTGTAGACTGCGGGGATATCTCACCCCACCTGGAATCTTGAAAATGTTCAAGACTTCCCACCGAGGTTGTTCATGGATGTGCTTCTAAACGAGGTACGTGTAGTCCAGCAACATGTTGGGAGCAAACATCACCTCTCCAACTCAAAATTCCAAATAACATCCCGAAGATTGCCTTTGGATCCATTTTTAAATTAACAAATGAACTGAACCACAAGTAACAAATGATCCTTTGACACCACTTATTTCAGTGGATTTTTCCACTCATTTCAATCCTGTGAACCGGGCCGGTCCTCTTGGAAGACCTCGCGAAGCAAAGTTGCGGCATCGCTATCCTCTGCGCCGAGAATTTCTGGAGCTACCTCGAGGACTGTGACCTGACAGCTTCAGTGTGAACCTTTGAAGGATAGTTGCCATCGATCGCAAAATGTGTAGAAAGCAAAATGTAGGTTGATAAAATAATGCAATAAAAATGCAAAAATAGAGGATAGAATGCAAGAAGTATGTAGTACCCAACAGTATGAAAATTGTTTGCATGTGTTCCTGGCTTGTCATGCTTGTGGGGTAGCACCACCAAATGAACCCCCACAGCTCCCAAAGAATGTGCGCCAACTCTAAAGTTTAAAGCACTCTCTAAACACCAACTCGCACCAACAATTAACGGCACTGTTATATACTGTTATAATCATTTCTACTTCTAGGGTGACAATGACTACATCAAATTTCAAGATTTTGGAAATCAGAACTTTTGTGATTTTGATACCAATTCGAGGGTTCTCAGCCTTCATCCTTGTAAATCTTGGAACTTGATTTGAAAAAAGAACATTCTGAAGCGATCATAGGTTGATCAAGCAATCATACAACTTCCGTCCTCTGCTAATTTCCCTTCAAACAAAAACATCCAGAATAAACTGAATAAATATCTCTTGGTGCTTGTTGTTCACCATTTAACCGATTGCAAGTGAACAACTTCACAGCAGAAGCCTCGCTCCCAAACCTGCGGAAGGCTTGAGCCATTTCCAATGAGATGGGCCCAGCACCCAACACCACGAAGCGTCGTGGAAGCGCTGTGAGGTTAAATAACGTGGCGTTTGTGAAGTACGGCGTCTGCCTGTGCAACAGGGTCATGGCATGTTTCTCGGCGTAGCATTGGTTGATGCCTTTTCTCCGTTTTCTACTGAAACAAAAGGCACCAGCTCAAAGTCATTTAAAAACGGCTACCATCTGTAAGGCCAAACACAGGTTGTCTGTAACTGCTGGATCTTTACCTACTTCCACTTACATATTCAACTTCAATCTAGACCCCCAAGGATCCAAAAACAAAACAAGGCATGCTCCAAAACCCGAAACTCAGTAGCTTCAAAAACTTCTAAAAACCAAGGTGCTCTAATCCTGGAATCGGTGGCACCTTGGCCCGCCCTCCAGTCGCAATGACCGCTTTGCGGAAGCGCAATCTTCGATCTGCGACTTGGATCTCGTTTTTGCCCAAAAAGGTGGCCTTTCGTAGGCTGATGACATCGCCAACCCTTTCGATGCTGGAAATCAAGGGGAAAATTGTTGGGAAAGATCCTGGATCGACCAAAAGGTACCCTTTGAGATGGAGAGTATATACTATAATTTGATGGAATGAATATGAATGAATAGACCATCTTAAATATTATCAACCACAAAGATTGGATGAACAAAAAGAACAACACAAAAAATACATTCAGTAAATACATAATACCAGTAGTAAGCCCTTGCACTCGACAATTTGAATGGGTGCAACCTCCATCACCTCCTGCCTTCCCCATGTAGACGTCCACCCCCACAGCTTGCGATGTGGTGTGAGAATCCACTGGTGCAATCTCTGCTCGTAGACGACGCATTCCTGTAAACCAATACATCATAACTGTAGTATACTGTAGTCTAACTCCCTCCAAAATACTGCATGCCATGTTTACTAACATGACATCACCCCAAAAAAGTCAAGAACGTCAAGCAAAAACGCGCAATGGAGAGCCCTTCAAAGATCCAATGGTAGCTGGTAGCTGATTTTTTGCCGCAGGCAAGCTCCCCTAAGCACTTCCTTCACCCTCTGCCCACTTTCATGTCCTATGTGCCTGGGCTCCCTAAATCGACCCTATTCACCAAAGAAAGGGTCTTGCCATCAAGGCAAGTCAAGTCTTTGGGTGATGAACACATATGAACACATCAAAAACATTCAAAAACATTATATAAAACAATCTAATGAATTGGATAGGCAAATTGCAACACCATCCTTTACCCAATGAATTGGATAGGGAAATTGCTAACCACCATCCTTCACCATTTACCAATCCCCTTCTCCAAAGGTGAGAACACTTTGTTTTCCTTTCCCAAGGCTCTTTCCATGACCTTGGCAAAGTCCACCTTGGCAGTGCTGTTGCTATCGATTCCCAGGTCATGTCGTCGCAGTTCAGCAACGGCCCGGGCACAGCGAAGCAATGCTTTGGAGGGCACGCAGCCCACGTTCAAACAATCTCCTGTGTTAAGCTGTCATGTGGCTTTTGAAACATCTAGCAAAGGTTTTGATGGCCATGGTATTTATACAATTGGAAAAACGGAAATAATGTATATAGACTATAAATATTTATCGCGAGTTTGGGTGTATCCCAAGGGTTCATGATGCCAGTGGATAGGAAAAAATCAACCAGCTCACTAAAATGAACAAATTGTCCCTACTCCACCATTACAACCATACAATACCCAGACAATACCCATCCATAAAAGGCAACAATATGCAACAATCATCACTTCATCTGCTTCATCCCCACCATTCCTCCAGCCAAATGTTGTTCAATCAACGCGCTCTTGGCACCACGTCGTGCCGATTGCTTCGCTGAGACCAAGCCACCGGCGCCAGCACCAACGGCGACCAAATCGTAGACCTGGAACGTGATGATGCAAATCCCGTTAGTAAAGCTGCTAGCCTCACAATTTTGTGTATATTTATATGAATCCTAATCTTATAAAACATGTCAAACATTAAAACTATATAGTATATTATAATATCATCATGTCATATCATTTCAAATATCATAAAAAGTTAATAAAAAGTTGTCCATTGGTGATTGGAGTGTTGTATTGGCTGTATTGGACCTTTTGAGGACTTGGGATGGCTTTCAAGGGATGTTGGCGGCCTACAAAAAATCAAAGTCAAGTTCCGCTTGGAAGATTGTTGATTCATAGATGTTGAAGAAATTCTTTTATCTTACTTACACAACTGGAATCATGTTTCGCCAAGGGCCATCTCTCGCCCAATAGGCTAGCCAATGAAAGAGTTGAGCCAGAATTTAAGTTCATCCATTTCATTTCTTGGTCACTGGTTTCAAATTCCTTTCAAAAACTGGCTCTCATACGCACCAAGAGCTTCTGCCCAGGGCACAAAGTCTTCTGGTCGTTCAGGCGTGGTCCAGGACCGTGGATGTACTGCATCCAAGAGCTTCGCGTTGTGCTCATCCAATGGCCAAACACCAACCTTGGAGGAAGAACTGATTCAATTGATCATTCGGATTTTCTATGTTCAGCCCAAAAAGCCACGGCCAATGTATGAGCAAACCGTCCATCAATAAAGAATAATAAAGATGTGCTTTGCATGGCAGCACAGGCATTTGCTGAAATTGCAAGTGCACAAAAAACATGAAATAGAGTGGAAGAAGTTGGTATGCAAATGCGAAATTCTCTGTTGTTGTACTGTAGTACTTTGGGATGCTTGAAAACAAGATGCCAACATGCCCATATACATAATACTATGATGAACACTCGTTTTAACGATAGTAAAGAAGGCGTGGACAGACCATTCCTTCCTCTCAATTTCCTGAGATCGACTTTGATGACTTGCGTAAACATAAATGATCATGGCAACTTATGGCCATCCAACCGCTTGAAGAACTCATTATCAAGGTTTAATGTTTGCCATTAGCTCCCCAAAGAATAAAAAACATGCACCTGGGTCTCATCCTCCAAACATGTGGGTTGGTACGAGGTACGCCCACCTATGTAACAAGGCAGTAAAGTAAGTAGCCCATGGTTTCCACCGGAACTATTTGCATCACGACTTAAACGTTGCAACCTCGGAATGCTAAGGGAATCGGATTCTGCTAAGGCTTAACGGATGTACATACTATGTCTGTTTCACCTCAAAACTGGACTGCTTTTGAACAAAGCCAATTTCAGAACATTGCAACTTAGAACCCAAGATTTTTTTTGCTTTTTAACATACTGTACCAACTTCACGATTTGCCAGGCAAATGTGCTGCCTTGTATGAACCACCATCAGTCCCAGAAACATGGCCAGAACCTGTGGGCACAGGACCATCAGCTTGGACCTCTCTCCAACTCTCCGTCATGGCGCCACTTCCAAACCTTCTGGGTAAAACAGTCTTTTTTCACCTGTTTTTTGACATGATCTGCTGCGTGAAGCTTTTCAGCTGCCAGTGGTATTGAAGAGTTGTGGCCACCTTTCAACTCAATTCAACAGGTGATTCGATCAAATGGCCGGCAAGGAGCCACAAACAAGGGCAGCATCGTGCTCGATAATTGCTGTTCGCACTCGATTCTCCCCGGTACATCCCTTGCATCAGTTTTGGTAGGACCATGCTCTATTACACACGGATGCGGATGATGGTTTCAACCTAATCCTTTCAGTTGGTCCTGGAAGTCTCGTCAACATCACCACATGACCCCAATCAACTATCCTGCAAGTTTCAAGGCTCATAGACACGAACCACACTGATTTGCCAACCCTGCGTTTTGCTAAATGTCCCTCCGCCTTCTCTAGATTTAAGCACCACTGCGATTGCAAGAGGTCAAACCTCCCAAAAAGACACAAGTTGTTTGATAAAAGAGTCATGCAGTCCCACGGGCCAGATTACATTCTAGATCAAATGACCGATCTGACAAACGTTGAAAACGGTCGGAATGATGGAAAAATATACTACGCCATTGATAAAGAACAAATGCTGCAAGCATGGAACCCACTTTTGTCAAACTTGTACCGGGCTGCCAGGACAGTGCCGTTTTCGTTTCATGTTCATGTGGTGACTCCAGAAAAGTGAAATAGATAGTAGTGCCATGTGAAATCATGGGGAACCACTTCACTGTTCCGCGTAGTGTTAATGCCAAAACAAATCTAGATATACTCATACCGTCAGTTTACTTGCATTTTGGCATACACATACAGTATCTTGATCAAACGACGAGTCAAACTTTGACACTTGACAACAGCAATCGCAGTTATAAATATATATATATACATATACCTGAACGAAAAAAAAAAATATATATATGTCCGAGTAATGTGTACCTACATTCAAAGAATATATACATATTATCTCATATGAATGTATGTATACGCATGTCTACGCTATACATAAGAGTTGTGCTATGCACATCCATGCAGGACACTAAACACCTTGCCATCTGAATCTACTCTAGATGGATCCTCTGCCTCCTTTCTCGCTCAGCAGGCTCCAAAGTGCTGCTGACCTTAAACTCGAGTGAGGTTTGCCAAACTTGCCAAACTGACATGACGAACTCCGATCCAACAAAATCCAAATGGAGAGAGAAAAACACAGGAATGCTGTACTATGGATTACTTATATACATGGGGTCTGAACAAGAAGTTCAACTCAAATCAAACCGAGAATACTGACAAAAGTCTGATAAATACCTAGCACATCTCGGTCATAACAGTGGCAATTCTCTGAGGCAAGTCTGATATGTAAGCCGCGCAGGCTTGAAACTTCTTATAAGCCCAACGTACCAAACCCTATCCATAGATGTCCATTGGTAATTTCAAAAGTGCCAGGGACCAGTGATACTAACATCATTGTGCCAAACATGCTTGTCAATTCTGGCTGATCCCAGCACTGGTACAGGAAGGCAAGAATTCCTTCGATTCCTTGGAATGACCAATACTCCAAGCCGCTGCAATTCCCTTCGAATCCGTGTCATGACCTGTAGGTCGTGGTGGAAGTGATACTTGCAGAAAGGTGGAAGGAGCACCTGTCCAGGCATATTGACAACTGTCATTCGCATCATTCGCCAATCTGGCTAACCAGTTTGAGGTTGGACGTTCATCCCATAAAACTTGATCATCTTGATATATCTTGATGTTGCTTACAGGGGTTTGGAACATCGGAGGTGCAGGATTGGACCAGGATTGTACCCCACGTCGATCCAGTAGGGGTGAAACACTTGGAGATGTTGGCACATGGCGTGTGTATCTTCATAGGGAACATCTCACAAAATGAGGAAGACCCTAGTAGATAGGGCAAAAAGAATCACCTTCATCATGACCCATGCCTCTTGCTCGATACTGGCAGGGAAGGCGGTCCTGGGACCGTGGGATGCACGACGGTGACCTGCGGCCTGGTCCATGTGCTCCCTCTGTTTCTCCCGAAACACCAATCTGATTGGAGTTTCATCAAAAGCTGGAATCTTCAAAACTGGACTCACACCACACCGACAATGAACCTTGCTTTCAACAAAAGGGGGCAAATCACGTGATCTGTATGAAAGGTAAATAGATATATTTACAAATTTACATGCATCATAAACATGCTGCCAAAACATGGATTCTAACGTGATATATATATATATAAACGTATGATAGAAATTGATAGAATATATGTTAAAACATGGCTTCGGAATGTTTTATTTTCTATTAAAACCTATCCTCCCAGGGTGTCCCCGACTCGCCACCAGCATAGAGTTGCACCGGAAAGGCCCAGTGACCACCAGCTCCGTTGAGGCGTGCGACCTTGGTGGTGTCATGGTTATATACTAGGAAACTACAAAAAATACCCCTCATCCCTGGCGACCCCAAAAATCGCTGGCGGGGTTTTTTCCCACCCGTTCTGAAAAATATGCGGGTCAAAATGGATTCATCTTCTCCAAATAGGGGTGAACACGTGAACATTCCAAGAATACTTGAAACCACCACCAAATATTTGCACAAGATCCTACCCAGCAGTATTTGAACATGAACGAATTGACAAAAACGAGTCTTCAATCAAACTCCAACTTATTTTTCAATCTTCGGGCCGTGTCGGCAACAAGAAACATGCAAATTACACAATGTCAATCACCAACCTTTCAAGAACACTCCTGCACACTCCCAATCACTCTCAATGAGTTGCAACCTCTGTGCTTTCAACGATGCAACTAGGCTTTAGGACCAGTAGCAAAATATGAGCATCCTGAAGTATCGCGGATGGTCAGTTTTGGCGCCAAAAATCCTGGTATGATTGTATATCAATGCGCTTCAATTCATTCACAACACATTTCACTGGAAAAGGAGAATGATCTTCCCAAGCACCTTAGATGGATACATTCCCTGGCCTCTGTGGCTGTAGCCTGGCAGAGCTGTGAACCATTAGGATCCAAAATGCCATTCCGATGATGTGGATATATGTGGATGGTGATGACCGTTCTGGTGGGATGATGGCAGCGATGGTTATGATGATGAGGAGGAGGATGATTATGAGGATGATTATGATTACTATCATGAGGATGATGATGATGATGATGATGAGGAAGATCATGGAATGGCAAAGCTACCTCCAAAGATCTCAAATTCAAAACTGCGTCTTTCTTGACACAGATTTTCTGAGAGATTTGCCCCAAATACTTCCATTAAACAGGAAACATGCTTTTAAAAACCACGCTGTTTTGGAGATTTACACTTGCAGGGCCAAGTTTTGGCGAGTTTTGGTTTGAGTCCTTTGGCTGAGAACAAACTGTGCATATGTTGGTTCAGCAGTAAGCATGAAGGTTGAAGTTCCTTTGCCTATACTCCTCTAGATTGTGTCACTGATGAAAAAAATATAGATATCGGCGTCTCTGCATACGTCCGTAGTTACTGCATATACCTCATGATATCCTATATAGTATTGATCACATGATCTGCAGGCGCAAATTTCAATCAAACAACAATTCAACGTCCCGTGCCTCTGCTTTGCTGCCACTGGCGTTCGCATAAAATCCCAGCCTTATCAGCTAGAAGCAGGAAGTTGCCAAATGAAACCACATGGGGAAATGAACACAATTTCCAACCTACATGCAGCTATAGGCTATAAATGATGAAAACGCAAGTAGATAATGATGGTGATATTGGCACATTGGTCAAAAATGCGGCGTTGTTATCAGCAAGGGGATCTTTGGTAGCGACAGTCATGATGAGGAAAAGAAGAAGAATGATGATGATGATGATGATGATGATGATGATGATGATGATGGCGACGATGACGATGTCGACGACGATGATGACGGTGGTGATGCTAATGATGCTGATGGTGGTGGTGGGGTAGAAAGATTGCTGTGGCGTACTGTGGTGCTGAACAAATGCAAAAGGAGGAACTGTAGGATGAAGCTGTGACCCACATGCCATCATCACAATGTCGAAAAGACTCTTAGGATAAATCACGACCATTGACTATCCCAAACTATTGCATGTTGTGCAAACAAATAAATCATTTGTTCAACATCAAGACTTTTCTGGCCCAAGGAAACGCTACTTTTCGGACTAGCATTCCAAGGTGGTCAGGAACGTGGTTACAATGACATTGCCCATTGACCAAACTGGCCTGAAACTATCGCAACATGACGTAAAGCTATACGCCAACACAAAGCTGCTAAATTCGCAGGTGGTTTGCGAGGCTGGAAGATCTGAAAGCTAAATATATTTCATTTTACCCGGGAGATTGCGAATGATCGGGTCCTTGCTCAGATGGTTCAAAGCTCCAAATCCCACCTTGAGGCCGAGACACGACGTCACTGACAGGCTGAGATTTGGTCGTATATCTTGGCATATCATACTGTTGTAAGACATCCGGCTAACCAATTGATACGAGTAGGTAGTTTATCCCATGTTTATCCCATTCTTTACCGGTGCTTTTTAAAATCGCAGGTGGTTTTTGTTCCGGATTTCTGAAAAATCAACAGTATCACCGCATCACCAAATTTGCAATTCAATATGTTTGGACAAATCAATGTCCCTGTCTGTCATGAAGCTCTGTAGATTCTGAAGGTCCTAATCCACAAGATTTTCCAATCCGCGGTAATCCGCGACAGCAAATGTTGAAGGTCCCAAGAAATACATTGAAACAACCTTTGCTCTCCTTTAATGTGTTGTTAGTTGTGTCCTGTCTTCGGCATGCTTCCTCCCAAGTGTCATGGTAACATGGCTTACCCCCCGAGATGAATTCTCCGCCTTGGATCTCTTCTCAAGAAGGGACTCGGAGGGCTCCGAGGGCAGTTGATGAATCTTGTTACCTAACGGAGACAGGAGCACGGTCAAAAGGCACGTCGCCGTGGCCGCCGTCTTTCCCTCGTGTAACGAGGAGCCAAGGTACTGAACTGCCACGATTGGAATTTCACTTGCCCTCCAAACATCTCGACGCTTCCAATAAATGTGGTCTTTGAACCATTGTCTAGGAGGGTTGAACCGATAGTATTCTGAAGAGCAAAACATTTAAAGTGGTGAATCGTGATTGACTAAAAGTAAGTATCTAAAATACAAGAGTTGATTCATCTTCGAACTTTCGGCATGGTAAGGGATGGAAGAGATTATGTTCAAATATGTTCAAATCCCTTAAAGAGGCGTAACCCAAAATTTGGCATTTCACCACTCTGCAAACAATTCAAATAGCGTCGAGATGCCCCCTTGGCTTAAACAGCCTTGAACGAGTGGGAAATGCCAGCTCTTGCCATCTATGATATGCCAGCTCTTGCCATCTATGATCTAGAATCTAGTGGCTGTTGATCACATCTTCATACCCATTCCAATCCATTCAACTGCACTGGATTCCTTTCCATACTTTATCTATATTCAACTGTATCGACTCTAGACTACATATGACTTCACTATATACATGCATGTTCATATCATATCCATTCATATTCATTCAAACCCATCATTTTCAATTGATCCTTTGTTTCCCTTCCTTTCTGATGGTTCTGACTGACCTTCCCTGTGATTCCCGTTGAATCCCAAATCGGCCGCGCCTTTGCAATGTCCGCAGTCGCCTTGCGCACGTGGTGCGAAACCCATAGTGATGTCCTCGGAATTCCCCGTGCCGCGATCATAGTGTGCCGTGTATTCCTGAGCCACAGATTTGTCGTGGACGGTGAAAAAAGATTGATTCACACAAACTGGCATGCCCTTCTTCTTTATGCCACCCTGTGAAACACTTTTAAGCAATGAAAGTTGGAATTTCATCATCGAAACCACGCAGCGTACAGAGAATCTTACTAGATTCCTAGATCATCGTGGATCCGGATCTGTAGACTTTCAAAAAGGGGAATGCCACCATTCAGCAGCCAGCAGCTTCAGTCTATGTTGCATCTCTGACTTCACCTCCAAGGTGCATAGAACAAAGGCGTCCCGAAAATCCACACGTCACCGTTCATTTCAGTACCTTGAATCGCTGGGGGGGGGATTAATGATGCTAAGTTGTCTGGAAGGAAGGCATGCAGCATGCACCCAAGAAAATGAGATGCGCCTGTCAAATCATACCTTCCATGCATGGGAAGAGAGAGTTGCCCACCTTTTTTCACATTGCTTACCTACCTTACCATTTTCCAAGTGATCCTGAAGAGCAATGACAGTGATGGAAAGTGAGGTGTGCCAAATTCTTGGAAACAATGGGCCAGGAATTGGCATTTCCGATCTTTATGCCTGGCACGTCTAGGTGCAAATGCAAAATTATGGATGCTGGATACTACCGGATACTGTAATGCTGGCCAGTGTTGAATAATGGAGCAAATGCATGAATTGTTCCTTGCTTGATGAATGTTGATGGGAAACTGGGTTTGGCTACACTGAGAACTCTGTGGTGGTCCAAGGTGCTATAGTCCACGGCACTGAAGCCCATCATGCATACCTTTGAGGTTTTTGGTGACCTGCCAAGGTGTGGCAGAATCCCAGTTTCCTCCTTACACTTCATCCACGTGTTGAACAAAAACATGTCCTTAAGTGAAAATCAATCATGGTCATAGTCAGTTCGAATCAGCAAAGGTGGAAGTCATCTGAGTCTGGATTCTGGCATTTTTCCAGCCTGACTTTCATGGGGAAGCCACGGACCTTGCGAATGCTTGGAACCTGAAGCTTCAGCGTGTTGGAGATTACATTTTGAACATCCTGGTAGTGCAAACAGGTCCCAGAAAGGAATGGAATGTACAGAAGTGAGCTAGCGTGAGCATATTTAGCTCACTGGACGACAACAATAACGATGATAACGTTGAGATTTATCATGCTATAGTTCTGAAATGAGGAAACCTCATGTGATTCCGTCATCTTTGTTTACAGTTTCCAGCATGTCATTTTCACTCCAGAAAGCCTCAACCTTGACGAATATCAAGGATCATTTAACCACATGTCTCATACCACTTTCCGACAAAATGGATGGACTATGATGGACTACCCCGCCTCCACATCTACAGCTTTCGAGAACACGTAACTGCTAGGCTTCAGGATCAGTTTATCCTTGCGGCCTGGAGTCAAGGGGCAATTTTTCTGAAGATTTCTTCTTCCCTTACTTGTATTACTGGTGCTGTGGAGCTGTTCCAGAAAGGAGAAAAGGCGAGCAACCCCAAACAGTCGATTCTAACTTCAAATTTAATTCTATATAATCTTATAAAGTCATATCATTCTCCTCGCGACAGGAAACAACATAAGTCTCTGCGCCAACCTCCCTGCTGCTCCCGTTATTTTTCCGATACACTTTGGGCACTGGAAGTTATTAACTTTCGTGGAGGTACCTTCTCCCTTGAACAAGCGTTTCAGTGTATTTTTTTGTGCCCGCAGTTTTTTTGCACGCTTCAAGCATCATTTCATGGGGTTTGGGCCCGGGGGGGGTCCAGGTAATATCACTAGAAACATGGCACCTAACTTTCACGTTTGTCCCGGAAACGATGGAAATAAGCGTTTCAGCCTGTATTTTCATCTGAGAGGGCATGTGAAAATAATGAATCAATTCAATCTGAAAAACAAGCCATGGGATACGAGCGCTTTTGAAGGATTGCCACAATTAAAATCAAACTCAATTTATGGAAATCTAATGAAATTAGTTCATTTATTAGGGAAATGAATTGCAACACCAAATGTTTAGAGTTGAAGGTTTGCAAGGTAACAGAAACAATTGACTATCGCAGTGTTGCAGCAACAACAACACCACCAAGAAGACACACAGACGCAACGCGTCGGAGAAAAAATAG
>DF241394.1:172495-186663 GCA_000507305.1 Breviolum minutum Mf 1.05b.01 | reverse complement strand
GTCCTGAATTAAGGGCAATTTGGGTGGACTTATTATACCTAAACCACCGATTTGGGGTATAATTTGCCTAGCTTCAAAATCCCTCCCAATTTGTTGCGTGTTGTACCTGCGGGTGATGATCTACTCCATGAGTTTTTTGTGACAGTTCTTTAGCTTGCCATTTACCTTTATGAATTTCTCCGATGAAACACCATAAATGTTCTCATTTGTAGTGACTCTTGATGATGCCAAGAAAACCAAGAGTATTATCACCGTACATTGAGAGAGAGAGAGAGAAGAGTCTAAGACTATAGAAATTCTATTTTGTAAGCACCTTGAGCCAATCAAACTAAAGTTTATCAAAATAAGTACTGAAAGCGCGGGAAAATTGGAATCAAACTATATAAAACAACTGGATTCATCACTGCAATTGTGAAGAGCATCCACCTGAAATCAAGCAGCAATTGAACATCAAATATCTTAGAGGTGGCAAGTTCAACTTGTGCAAATAAAATGCCAATCATCATGACTTACCAAACAAAAAGTGGTTCCTGTTTTTTTCTGTAAGTGAAAAGTTGGAGAAAAAATCCCATCGAACCAGGTATGTTTATACTTATAGATATATAATATATACATGCAACTTCTAAAAGTCTTTCACATCAACCGTTGAACCTCACATGGATCATTGTTTAAATCAGAAAAGCCTTGACCCAAAATGTTCATTTCATGTCGTTTCATTTCATATCCTTCCTTCATTTGATGAATTTCAAAATCCCAGTGGTCCAAAAGGGCATGGAAACCAAGTCACCTAATTCCATCAACACCTTAATGGCATCCAAGCCATTGATGGAAGCCTCAAAAGGCCGCCGGACATCTTTATGGTCCGATGGGACAAACAACACATGTTTTTGTACCTTCTTTCTTTGGGATCTTTCAGGAAACTCGTATTCTTAAAAGGGTTGGTTCTGAGAAGTTACTTTTTGATGGGAACAACAAAGATTTGAATTGATATGTATATATATATATACATACATAAATTATATTAACCCTCCCCCGAAACAAATAGCCCCCCAAGAGGCAATTTCATGGGTCCAATTTCCACATTTCCCCCAACTCTCATGCGCAACAAGTACGTACGGAGCCGGTCGTTGACAAACATAGGGTTTTTTTTTGCCGCCGAAACTGTGTAGAGGTCATATAGACAAAATCTGGAAACCAATATGAATGGCAATGGCTAAAAGAATGTAGTTTATGGGATGTTTTGCCATATCAACTGATTATTAAGTGTTAGTCAGTCCATCAATTGCTAAATCTAAGCAAACAAAGCCACCCTCTACGTATAAGACATTTGGTTTTCGTTTCAACACCCAATAAATTTGGACATTGAAAAAGACGCCACAAAGACAACAGATCAAGATCATGAACTAGACAGGCAGTTTAGAGTGAACAAAAAAGAGGCAGATTCTGAAGGAACAACATGTTGCTTTTTCAAGGTTTCGTAGATCAAAAGATATGAAGTTGGGGAACAATGATGCGAAACAACGTGTTTTCGGAACAAATATATATACATATATATATATATATAATTTAATATATATATATACAATGACAATATACATGCATCACGTACATAATATTGTATCAACATACACAGATCATCTGTTCTTAAACATCAGTACTCCTTTTATAAAATCAACTTTCAGGACCTTGTACCGTAAGTTTAGATTCATGATTGACATTTCCTCATATCAACAAGTCATCTATTAAAAAGTCGTTTAATTA
Source organism: Breviolum minutum Mf 1.05b.01 (assembly GCA_000507305.1). Lineage (NCBI taxonomy): Eukaryota > Dinophyceae > Suessiales > Symbiodiniaceae > Breviolum > Breviolum minutum. Next base: position 184,902 of record DF241394.1, on the reverse strand, counting down.
ATTGTTCCCTACTTTTGTTGGTCAACCTCCTTCATCCCCTTTTTCGGGTATTTCAGATCCATCCATTTTTCGCCATGGTGACTGCCAAATGCACTGGCGTCATGTGCCATGTATCGCCCATCACCAGCTCCTCTGCAGGACGTGGGATCAATCGTGCTGCAAGGCGCACCTGGAAGGGCGGTAGTTTTAAACACCGTTGGGAACGAGGACGGGTATAGATGGCACCCTTCCATACTATATATGTAGCATGGGTAAGGTTGAGTTATTTTGTTGGGTTTTCATCTGCTAAAAACATGTGTTTGAAGAAGGAGTTTGAAGTTCAATGTGCAGTTGTTCTATCATCAAAGATTGTTTGTGTTCTTTTCCTGCTTTCCAAACCCTTCCGTTCAAACAAACAGGATCTTCCTTTGAATACACTTCCAACCATCATTTTTGCGGGGGCTATGCTGTTAAACTTCGCAGATGTATCACCAGATTTGAAAACAAATCTCTTGGATCATGTGTAAGAACCACCAATTAAAACTGATGGATCCTGACCCGAAGCTTACTTCAAAGGGTAAAGAATCTGAAAAATGAAGGGGTTCACCAAGTAAGATGGGGGATTTCGGCCCCCAAAAAGAAAGGATGGAAACTGAACACGGAGATCTGGAAAGTTGTTCATGTCTTTTTGGAAAACATGATTTTCAGGTTCCATCTTAGTTTTGTGGATGGTTCAGCAATTCCTGGTTCCCAGCGATCGGTTGGGAGCTTCAAATTGGCAGTCCAGACTTCTGATCTATCAAGAATTATCAGTCAGCTGGGGAAAGGACGTAGATTTAAAATCCTCAGAAACATGGTTTAAGGATTAGACTACCCAAAAAGTACCCACAAGTGATACCCTAATGATATGAGCCGAAGCCAAATAAGCATCAAAAATCTGGACAGCGTAATCCGCTTATACAGACCTTAGATGGCCATGTTCCACAGGAAAATTCATCTTCCAAACTATGAGTGCAGTATAGTGAACATACCAAAAAGTTACAAGCATTGTGACGTTCCGTTTGTGAACAAGACTACCTAGTCGGTGGTTTCAACCTATTTGTAAAATATTCGTCAAATTGGATCATTTCCCCAAGCTTCAGGGTGAAAATATAAAAATCTTTGAAACCACCACCTGGCTACGTATTTTTCCGAAGTTTTCAGCTGCCCAAGTCCACCACATTGTGAGACTCAACCTGCGAGTCGATGAAGCCCAAGGCACTGTCTCGGCATCATCACTCAGCACGGCATGGTGCAGCACATTGCGGCCCTCAACAACAAACGATTTTGTGCTGTTTTTTTGGGGCTGGCCCTTACTAGGGAATGAGGGAATGAAATCCCCATAATATCCATGTATAGCTTCATTCCCTCATTTTCTACTAAGGGCCACCGACCACCGAGGTTTTTGTCCATGGTTTCAACAGAATCAAAAATGCATTCGCACCATCGTGTTCATGGCTCAAGTCCCTGATTGACAGAGTTGCATAGATTGTGTAATGAAGGGTTTCAGCCATCAAGATTACAACCAAGGTTGCCAATCAATGACCTACAGTGATTTTGGAGATTCTGTCTGTCTTTTGGCTCCTTGTGTAGTAGGACAATGTAGGGAAAATACATTGAAATACATTGGATCCACCCCCCCTACCCAGGATGCAACCATAACCACCAGGATGAGGTCAAAAGTTATGGAAAATCGGGAATCCCCGGTACCTAAACCTCTATTTTGAACGATTGCGTCCTTGGGGGTAGATCCAAGAAATACACCCCAGAAGTCTAACATGGATACCAAACATGGCCATATGGCAAACAAGTTCACCTTGTTCAAGGCCCGTCATTTTGGGTATCCAGCCGTTAGTTTTCGGGCGATGTTCCCCAAACCAAGGGGATTCTCAAAAATGGGGGCAACACCGACAACACCGTAAAACTACAGTCATAATATTGAAATTCTTCATATCCCACCATAGTTGGTAGTATGACCAGTGAATATTGTTAATAACTATTGACCTATGGCATTGTTCTTGTTAATACAGTAGTATTGAACAGTGGTGAAGGTCAACAATCAACCATGTTGGACCACATCATGTACCGTCCTTTTTAGAGTTGACTGTTGAGAGACTAGACAAACCAGAGTGTCTCCATTCCACTTGATACATCTGAATCAAGATTAGATCATCTCTGTACACTGTGTATTCCAAAAAACGGTCAACAAACTCCCAAAATTTAACACAGATACCCAAAATGATAGTTTGGAAAATGTGTCCTCCTTCCAAAAAGTTGCAATATTTGGGTATCTATTCCACAAATGAGTTTGCAACAGGTAACCGTTACTTAATAAACCTTTCAAAAGAAAACACCCAAAATCGGCCCCTCCGGTTTCACCTGAAGATCGGTCGTTTCTAAATCTTCATGCGTTGCTCCTGAGAGCTCCTGGGGCGTTTTCCATCATCGGCTGGTGCTGTCGCTGTTTGGTTTCAGAACGAATATATACACTCCCGAAAACTAGCATGACTGCCTGGAAACACAACCATGAATGAAGATGTATCTCCTATCTAAAACTGGTGAGTTTTTAACTGTCATGTTAGTTTCACAAAGAAATACACTCCCCGAAAAAATTAACGAATAAAAAATACCGAAAAAATACCCAGATATGACAGGATCAACAGAATTTTCCAAAGCCCATCATCTTGGATATCCATTCCTTCGTTTTCCTTGGGTTACACATCATCCCTTCTAGCTTCCTTCTACTGCAATCTGACCCCTTGGATGTCCCGTTGGAAGTTAGGATCAATGGTTAGGATCAGTCGGTTATAACCCCAATATAACCCATTTAGAAGTAGGATACAACACATTTACTAACCATTGATCCTAACTTCCTGGGACATCCAAGCACCATATTATCCATCGTCAAAGTTTCTTCAAGACAATCTCTGCATTTCTTCATCCGAATCAAACTTCAAATTATCTGGGCAAAGTTTTGTATAGTTCCGAAACCTGAATTGAGACCTTTTTTTGAGGAAGATTCCCTTACAAAACTACCTTTTCGAGAAAAAATCCCAACCTGCTTAGGTCGGTCGGGCAAATCATCCGAAGTATACGGTCAGAAATGCCCAAGTTTTCTATGCCAAAGGTTCAACATTCGAGGTCGGTTGGACGTGTCTTTTTTCAATCCTGTAAGCTTACCAAACCAACGTCATTTTTTCACAAAGAGAACCGTTAATCTTCGTAAATATTGGAATCTTATTCGGATGCTACAGCTGAGATAATGTTTGTTAACAAAATGTGTGTTTTTTTGTGTATAGGAAAGTTCATGCAGGATCCATGGGTACTGGCAACTCTTTGTCAGTCAAACTTTCAAGACTCAACTTATATAAACTAAACTTGCGCTCACTGATACTGTCATTAAGGCCCTTTGAAAATCAAAAGTAGCAATGAAAAATCCACCAGTTCAATGTCTTGATGTACCCATGTTCATTTGGTACTGTAGCGCGTCATTCTGGTGACTAGTTCAATTTGTCTCCCCATTTTCAACTGGAAACCAAAATAGACATCCAAGTGGTGCGTTCAACCTTTCTCAAGTGGAAAGCTTTCGCAGAAAGAAATGGAACTCTGATATATAATTGTTTCAAAGCACCATTTAGATAGATAATTTTCTGATGCAGTGAAAGAAACATCTGCCTATAAACTTCTACCAAACAATCTCACATTCATCTCTATCCAGGACCCAAAAAGTTTCCAGGGTAGGAGATGGCACAGTTTCCATGTAGTCGTTTCTAGCCCTGTACTAACCTACCTTTTGGGGACGGTTTGCTATGTACTTTCACTATGGGGATACTGAGAAAAAAACCATTCCTGCAGAATCCCTGAAAGGTATATCCTTGACAGCAAAGAGGGCATCAGCTTGTCCACTGGCAGCAGCTCGATGCAAACAGGTGCGACCACGCATGTCTTGGATCAACCTTAGCAGCTAGACACATTTCCTAAGGACCTGTAGTTGAGGGTATCATTTTGATGGTTCAGAAATCCGGCGATGAAAACCAGTTGAGGTTGGTGGGGTTGGTAGTTTATCCCACTATTTACAGGGTTTGATAATATATCAGGGTGGTTGTTTGGGATTTCTGAACCATCAACAGTATCATTTTGATAGGGGATGCAATACTACGCAGATTTGGCGGGATTGAAATAAACTATATATGCATATATATATACATATATATGTACTATGGTTAGTACATCTTGCAAACTAGTTCTCTTCCATTTTGCTGGTTGTTTGGGGATTATAATACCCATCTATATGGAGACAACGGGGTTATGAAAGGACTCCCTATTCATCAACCAGGTTTGATGGAACACAACTGCAAGGGTTTCGGGTGACAGTTCTGTGGGTGGCCTGAAACAATGGCACCATTGCTGGGATGATTCGAGGAGAACTCGGTTGCCGCTACTGGGATCGAGCAACACTGTTAGGTGCTAGTGCACACCCATCAACTCAACATAAGTCAAAAATTCAACAACGGGATCATGCTGGATCTACCATCAATCAAATGCAATGCTCTAGAACAAATACTATACCATTTCACACACGCCCTTGAAGTGTTTGGACATGACAATATTACCCTTTGATAGCAGCTTCATCGGGTGGCCAGAAGTCTGAGGTGTTGATTGCTTAGATTTGTGATGAAAAATCAATGTGGTCGTAGATGGGGATGCGAAATTAACCTTCTATAGCCCCTTCTACACATTGGAAAATTAACATGGTTGACCCAAAAAAATGAAGGTTTGGGTTCAGATGATTTTCCTGTTCAACTGGGTGAATTTTAAGTTGTTCCAGCTGTTCATGGAATCCAGGATGTATCATCCCTCCCAACCAAGGGAAAAAAATCGGCAACCGGAACTGCTGCATCGTTGCTCCCAACATTGAAGGGGTCAGTATATTACCTAGCCAAAAAATGCACAAAAAAAAGGGGAAATCCTCCAATTTACCGTATATTTGAAGTGTTTAGAAACGTTTCATTCCGAAACAAACATGATTTTCAAGTAACGATCCCTGTTCTACCCAAGTGCTTCCAAGAATTTAATGACTCAAGTTGTTTCATTCCCCCCCCAAACGGGTCCCATTTCATGATTTTGACATCTTCCAAGACACAGCTCCTCAGCTGTAATCACCTGAGGCAGAAATAATGCCCTAAACCTCTTGCATGGACTAAGTTCATGAGATGTCTAGGGCCCCGAATTTGGAAGATTTGACCAAATTTTGAAACCGTAACTTAGGGGAAATTTCCTGGGGGTCCTGTTTCGGAAGGCTTCCTTTTTTGCGAAGTGCATATTTTTAGGTTCATGGACAAAAATATTCAATCCCTTTCAATTGGGAATGTTCCAAGGGTTACCAAATGGCCCAAAAGAAACATCTCACTTTTGAGAAAAACCTATCGTTTCCAAAGCTCAGGTTTAAACCTTCTCCAAATTCCTAGAATCCTTTCGAGTGATTTTTGCACCCTGGCATGATATAGTTGTAGCTCGACATGGCTCATATTGATTGACCCACCCCAAAAAAAATGGATGATGTTAAGAGTCAACATGATCAAATCATATCAAATTGATGGTCTTGCATTGGCAACCTTCTTTCGAACAATACTCACATTGAGCAACACTTATCTCCTCTTATCTCCTTATGATATCTTTAAGGGATTCACTCCAGCTCGTTGTTGGCACGCAGTGATTTCAGGAGAAACTGCTAGAACTACAACCATTCACAAAAAAAAATGCCCCACAACCCCAGGCCTCTGTTGTTATAAGCTCTTTCATTAAAGGCGCATGTCCCTGCCCAGGTCGGGGTGCATCCAAAGATTGGGAGAGTTGATCGGGGCCCCCACTTTCACACCGTTTTCTTGCTGGCTTGTGCCAAATAAATCATGTTTGTTAACTGGAGACATTTTCAGACACAAAACTTACGTTGTATAGTCATCCAGAAAGCCATGACTCACCGAAGCATCTGATGAATTGAACTGATAGTCTCGCTCAACATCGCTCATGAATCTTAAATATACACATCTCAGTTTGCTCCCTTGGCAACCAGCATCTAGTACAACTACCAAACACTAGGACAATATAGTATAGTATATAGAATAATCATTATATTTACATATAGTATATAAAGTATATAAAGTATATACATAAGATTATATCAAGTGCAAGTGTTGCAACTTGCAACTCAAGATCTGCATTTGCCACCGTGCAGCTTTGGGGAACAAAACGCATTGCCTAGCATTCGAAGAAAAACCTTCCGGTAATGTTCTCGAAAGTTCAAGCTGCAAAACTGGGGTCAAAAATTGCATAAAGTGGCGCATAGTGAATGACTTTCCTGCAATTTCCCCCAACGTGGGGTAGTGGCTGAGGATAGGATTGTTCATTTTTTCCTATTGAGTCGATCACATTGGATGTTGGAATTAGAAAAAATGGGCATTGAAGGCACTAGGAGCTCTTTTCCAGATGGGTGGCATGTACTTTTCATGGCAGGGATGTAGGCTCTTCAGTAAAAGCGTACCGTTGGGGACCTGGAAACCCCGCTGATTGACACAACTATATGACATGTCTCAACAAGCAACCAGAATGAAGCAAATGGCAATTGCAGAACCTGCAGGATTTCAAGGAGTCACCAAACTAGAATCTTCATAGTGTTTAAAGAGAAGAAGATAATAATTGATTTTTAAATACTTATCTAATCCAAATCCACTGGAAATACAAGTTGGAGATTCTACCAGAATGGCATTTATCTGGCCAAATGATAATATTTCACTAACCTATAGATTTTCCTGAAATTTACGGGGATATCCCTTCTTCATTTGGGATTTCCCGTCTGAACAATTACCTTTTTGGGTCCCAGTGAGGTCGTGTTGTTTTCGGTCGTGTTTTCGGTCCGCACCTCGGATTTCACCGTCAACAAGGCACCAATGGGACGTGAGCCTTTCAAGGCTTCCTCCCTTAAGTGACTTCCAAGGTCCTGTAAGTGCGGTGAAGCTACACGCTACACCAAGGGGTCAGCTTTCTTCCCTAAAAATCCTGGCCCACCCTGTCAGAGGATGAGCAAGGGGTGTACAATCACCTCCAAAACGCGTAGTATTTCGGTTCCATGCTACCATTCTCGGAAGGTGATTGGATCCCTAGGGATTAGATTGCTTAATCAGTTCATGGTTAATTGGTGGTTTGGGGCCCGGGTTTCTTTGGATTCCTAGGATCCCCGAAAATGAAAGGGATTCTTACCGTACGGGCACCCCGATTCGAATCCAACCAACCGACGAGTTGTTACCAAAAACCTGCCATGGAAGTGGAAAATAGGACCCTCTAATGTTTGCATTCTTTCACTGGTTAGTGCTTAAACCCCCACCTTGTTGCTCATTTGCTCGTTATTTAATAGGGAAACTGGTCATCGGTTGCTCATTTGCTCGTCACTAAGCACAGCCCAGTTCATTCAGGGTAATTTTTTCCACTTCCATGACTTAGCTTTTGCTTGTAAGGTCGTTGGAAAAAATAGAAAAATGTTCCGATTCCCCAAATGGTGGTGAAAAATGGTGATGAATCCCATGGTAGGATCAGGATCCGCAAGAAATCACCTTAAACTAACACAACTTGGATGAAACCAATAAAAAAATGCAAAATTTGGGACAAATCCCTTAACATTACCAGAGATTTGCATTGGTTGGCCCAAAAATAGGTAATTAAATGATCCCTGTACGCAGGATTTTTTGGAACAGACTTTTTTTGGAGCGGGTAAGATGGAGAATGCAGGAATATTCAACATGAGAGTACTTTGAAGATCCTTTCCTTTTGGGATGGTAACTTTTCAAGGGGGAGCTGTTAAACTTCCAGGGAGTAAATATCGAAAAAAGGTTGGTTTGAAAAAACAGAAAAAAGGAAGGGCGAATCATAGCCAAAGATTTCAAGTGTCCAAAGCACCTTCACATCAGATTGATCCAATTTGCCACCGACCATGCCATTAAAGCTATGTTTCATCATGTTTCATCGAAATCCTAACTACCCTACCCCCCCTTCCCCCACCCAAAGCGACCCTCACCAGAAACAACCGCGTAATAATCAAAGTTTAACCATCATTGTCCCTTGAATACAACTTTTGGTCCATCCATAGTATGAAGTAGTGTTCATCATGTTTTTTGCGAATGTGTTTTGTGCCCAAAACCTTCCATTTTCTTCGCAAAATTTGAAGCATCCCAAACTCAGAAGGCCTTATCAATGGATTATTGAAACCTCATATCCTGTTGGGGGTTGGATTTGCGGCACCGTCCTCCCAATCCCAAAGATCTGGATCTGCACCAATGCCACCAGCACAACTGGCCACAGCTTCAAGGAATGGTTTCCACGCCACCTGAGCCAACAGGTACAGTGAGTCTTACCCTCTTAGATGTCATGAGGTCACTTTCCATTGAATCCTGGTTGGTTAATTAATAGGGATCCTTACCATGGCTTATTATAGTCCCCATTTTAACTGGGTGGCAAAATCCCCATATGTAGAACAACTAATCGGGGGTTTGGATCATTGCTCACCTGTCAACGTGGAAGCTGGGCGGTCAAAACTGGGTAGGGAAGGTTTTCTCTGCGGAAAAAATGGATCGAAATTTGGGAGGGGATGGTAATTTGAAGAATCAAAATACAATTTGCATAGTAAATGTAAACAAGAGTATGTAACTAAAAATATATAGATACAAAAAATATATGCATATGTAGTAGGATAAATGTATAAGAAATGATGAAAGCATTTGTATTTTAAGAAATGTTCAACATACCCCAGTTTAGGAGTACAGTACATTCCAAAGGTCTGCCTTGGTGGTTTGAATTTTGAAAAATATGATCATCAACTTGGATCATTTCGCCAGGTGTATAGGGGTGAACATCCAAATATTTGAAACCACAATCCAGTGTATATTGTTTTTTGTTGATGTTTGCGTTCTATGTTTCCTAGTTGGTGGTTTCAACCCCTTTGAAAAACATAGGACCTGTGACTTTTGCCCGGGCTACGATACAACAAGAATCTAAACGACTCACAGCAGCCATCACAACCGGAAGTTGGTGACTCTTCAACAAGCTGCTTCCAAACATATACTTTGGATCTACCCCCCCACCCAGGATTCCAGTGACAAATGAAGGTTTAGGTAGATATATTCCAAGCCTAAAAATGGAAGTCGTCATCCTGGTGGTGACGGTTGCATCCTGGGTGGGAGGGGTAGATCTTAAAAAAATACCCTTCAACAATCGATGGAGAAATTGGGTGCACCTCAATGAGCGTCTCCACTGCACCAAAACGTGCACGCCTCGTTGGCAGGAATCACTTTCTTGTTAAAAAGGTTTCCTGGTGTTGGGTATGGAAGATATATGATAAAACTCTTAAATGTGCTTAAGATGCCTGGAAAAAGTTCTAAACATATTTCCTCAAATGGTGGTGAAAAATGGTGATGAATCCCATGGTAGAAAGAGTTTTGTATAAAATCACCAACTAAACAAGTCCAAGACCTATGAGCAGTGTGTGAGCATCCGATAAACAGCAGAGATTACAACATGGTAGTATCGCAAACAAATGGATGTTCTTCCAGGCATCCAAACCGCGTGAACTCATAATACTTCAGGAAAAGCTGTGACATGAGGGGAGATTCCTTTCTAAACTCCAATTTGAAGGGAGATTACCTGAGCTTAGATACTGAACCTTTTTCAAGATCTAGTAGATGTACGCAAACATACGGCCTTGGTGGGAATCTTTTGAAAAGCACAAAAAAGAACCAAACCACCTGCATTCTACCCTCGAAATTTCTCGTCAACAAGTACAAAAAAAATACAAGGAGATTGTTTCAAAATTCGCAGTGACCATGAACCTGCAGACATATTTGTCTGGGCAAAGTTTAGGTCCCCCACTAAACTCAAAGGGACTAAGGGCATAAGGGCCTACCTAAAGGATCAGACGCATAACTCATGAAATCACTGAAACCATACACTGCCCAGAACACATCATACTTGCATTTGTTTTGCCAGGCACCCTCCCTTTCATGTGAACATAACCGGTCCGCCCAGGCCAAAAAGCAAAAATGACTCAAATGAATTGAAGGTATCTTATTATTTATAAAAAGTTGGCCAAGTGGAACAAATCTGCCTTTGTTCAATTCCAACATATGAGCCACAAGAAAAAAACACCTCTTACTTTCCATTGTAATCCTGGTTGTTTTATAGGGACCCTTATAATGGTCGATTATACTCCCCTGTATAACTGCCTCCCCTATATACAACAAATAACCAGGTTGCATCTAAATCAAAGATCTTCCCATTTTGGCCCCCGCAACGCGGCCTTTCAGCCAACACGATGGGTGTTGGACTGAAGGTACAGCGTTCCAGCTCTACGCAACCTTCACGGAAGCCACTCCTCGATGTGACAAAAGGAAAACCCCTAAGGTGAAAGTCAAGTTGACTGGTAGTGGTCAAGAATCTCTCATCTATATACATATTTGTTGTATATACATACATATCTGTATACATATATTTTTTCTAGATATTTGTATATCTGTGTATCTGTATATTCATATATGTAGAGATGCCATATGCTACACATACATTGTATACCAATATGAAAAATTATGCTGCAATGTATGATGGGTGCATCTACATTGGCGCAATTCTGTAGGCAAATACATAATGAATTGTTGGGCCACTCTCATTACACATGTCTTCGGTCGAAGGTACATGTAAAAATGAGGCCAAAATCAACAGTGAATCCAAACAAACCTTGCACCCCCGAAGTTTAACATAGACATAGAGTTACTTTCCTAAAGTAGTCTTCTAACCGTCCATTTTCAGGGGCTGTGTTAGTTTTCGCGAGGGTAAGTAATGTTTATCCCGGAACGGTGAATGTCGAATGCCTTTCTCTCCGAATCATGAACCTTCGCTTGCTTGAATCCCCCCCTAGACATAGACATGCAAATACCTCCTCTTGCGGAGGTGTTTAGGGGGTATGGTTTTGGGGTTTAGGGTTTAGGGTTTAGGGTTTTTAGCGATTTTGCGGGTAGCGGTTTTGTAAGGGAGAAAAAATATTTTTACCGAGGTAACGAGGTAAAAAGATTTTTTTAGATGGCAGCGCCGTACGGCGCTGCTACGTGTCGTGGGTTTTTGGGCCGGTCAAGCCGTGGGCCCTTTCTTCTTTTCCCTCCCAGGCGCCGTCCATGAGGCGGCACATCCACCCAACTCTACTCCTTTTAGGGTTTAGAACCTAAACTTCCTTTGGAATTTAGAAGTGTTTTTCATATTCATCTTTTTCCTGTTTCTAGTTTCATATTTTGGAGCATAAAGCTCAAAGGCTCCAAAAACCTCAAATGTTGAAACTTTTTTGGCGGAGGACAGCACAAACCCCGCCTTTTCCTGGCCGCTGCTTTCGCAGCTGCTACCGCGGCGCGGGCTCGTGCAGCTTGCGCTGCCGCCCTCGCAGCCTGATGACAGTGAAAAGAAAACTGACAACCCAGTTGGTAGCTTGATTTTGCATGCTGTGACTGACCATGGTAATTGTTGTGGTGATGCTCATGTTGGAAGCTTGGTGTTGCATGAAGACAATGGTAGTGTTGCTTGTGACGTTGAAACTTGTGTTCGGAGTCGCCAGAATGTGCCTTGGTTTCAGCCTTTAAAGGGTCCCGATGATTGTTAGGACCTTAGTGACTTTGCTGGTTTTCTTTGTGATAAGCCTAGAAGAGTTCAGATGCATAGTTCACCTTTGGATGTGGGTTTTGACGTTTCAGATACCGCCTGGCGGGCTTGGAGGAGTGCTGCTTGGGCTCGCGCAGCCGCCCTAGCTTGTTGCCTTTCCAGCAGCTTTCTCTCCGCCTCACTACGCTCCATGCGGTCCATGGAGCCTTCGGAGTTCTTTGCCGGTTTTTTTTCTGAGCCAGACAGCTTTCGTCGCCACCTTGTTTGACAAGCAGAGACAAAGAAAAAGCAGAGAAGGAGCAGAGAAGGAGAGAGGAGCAAAGCAGAGCACAAGACAGGAAAGAAGCAAAGCAGAGCACAGGAAACGAAAAAAGCAAAGCAGAGCACAGGAAAGAAAAGGAGCAAACCAGGACAGGAAAGGAAAGAGCAAAGCAGAGCACAGAAAGGAAAGGAGCAAAGTAGAGCACAAGAAAGGAAAGGAGCAACGCAGAACACAGGAAAGGAAAGAGCAAAGCAGAGCACAGAAAGGAAAGGAGCAAAGCAGAGCACAAGAAAGGAAAGGAGCAAAGCAGAACACAGGAAAGGAAAGGAACAAAGCAGAGCACAGGAAAGTAAAGGAGCAAAGCAGAGCACAGGAAGAAAAGGAGCAAAGTAGAGCAGAGGAAAGGAAAGGAGCAAAGCAGAGTACAGGAAGGAAAGGAGCA
>DF241394.1:118011-169363 GCA_000507305.1 Breviolum minutum Mf 1.05b.01 | reverse complement strand
CTACCACTAGTACTACTACTACTACTGCCACTAGTACTACTACTACTACTACTACTACTACTACTACTACTACTACTATACTACTACTACTACTACTACTACTACTACTACTACTAGTACTACTACTACTACTACTACTACTACTACTACTACTACTACTACTACTAGGACTACTACTGCTACGACTACTACTGCTATGACTACTACTGCTAGGACTACTATTCCTGTCAGACTACCCAAAAGTTCGTATATCGGAAGTTTGCCACTAAACTTCCTTTGATGACTCACATAACCCCACATCATGTCCCTTTAAAAGAAAGAGTGCCTGACAAGGCTCTCGTGTTTGATGGTTACTTGATCATCACCAAAGACGCGTGTCACTCGACCCAAGGTGAAATACTCATCATCCTGCAAGCTGACATTGAAATCTGAAGTGTGAGGGACTCTAAAGTTTATCAATTGAGCAATGAAAAAAGGACCCCCTGGTTGCTTGGGGTTTTTGTCGGAGATTATACTACCCAGTTATCTGGGGATTATAATAAACCAGTACAAACTCTTCAAGAACAGGTGTGCCTGCCTGCTGGCGTTTTTTTCTCCAAGTACTATGATACTAGCGTACATGTATAATTGCATGTAGCTGTTCCCTTCTTCTCAATCCACAACAAAATTTCATCCAGTGATAGATGCGGGGTTCTGCTGATGCTTTCAAAGCTGGTTGAAAATGGTGGTCCAACAGGATGGTATTCTCAAACACGGATAAAGATCACACAATCAATCCTCCAAAAATTCACACCCCCGAAAACTAACGGCTGGAACCTGGAAATCTCCCCCGAATGGAAAGGAGGAAACATCCACCCAAGCCATCAATTTTTGGGGGTTCAAAATGTTTGTTTTTGGGGGCGGGTGTATTGGATTCATCATATTTCCCATTGATTTCTACGTAAAGGCTCAAAAAAGCCGTGCATCCCCGGCAGACGTATACCGTATACCACCAATTTGTTAGTTTTTGGGTGGTGAATTTCTGGATTTCCCTCCAGCAGGCGCATCATTTCAATGGACCGTCCAGTCCTCGAAATCGCCATCCACCTGGTTAATTGGCCCATGGGTGGATCGTTGAACCGTCCCCTAAGGATCGGGTTCTGGGACTTCCAAATGGCCGAAGTCCACAGCTTATAAATGGGGGTTAGTTACTAACTGTAACTAAGCACTTACGATACCTGGGATGATCCTCCAAGTAGTAACCACAACTCCTACATTCCTTGGTTAAACCACGCCTACAATGGTCACGATGAAATTTGCCCACGATATGCTAACTTAGCATTCCACAAAAATTCCTCAACCCCGCGGCTGCCATAGTTTTTCACAACAGACATCTCCCCGGCCTGTGATGATGCGCCTAAACTCTTAATGTGGCACATGGCAGCATTCGTGCCTTTCCGGGAAAACTCCGTACCTGTCAGAAATATAATGGCAACCAAAAACACCCCAAGAAATAAGGCCCAAATAGACGACCCTATTAAAGGACAATGGTGGGTTTCATAATGCCTTAAGAAGTGGCCTTATATTTCCTAGGAATAAACGTTCCATTGGGTTTTTGCGGTTAGATTCCCATGATGGAAGAAAGTTCAAAAGTTGATCAAAAGTGATTCAATTCACATCATCCAAAATCGAGTCATGAGCACAAAATGGTTGTCTATGTTGAGGTAAAATAAGCATAATGTGTTTTTTGTTGTACACCCCTGAACACTAGCACATGACTATAGCTGGAAAATCACCAAACATATGCGAGATATATACATCGACTCATTCATGGTTGATTTTTTCATTGTCATACTAGTTTTCGGGGGTGTAATGTGCCTCCCCTCCCCCAAAAAACAAAGGTGTCGGAACATGAAATTTCAAGTGTTCCCTTTTCAGAAAGGTTCATCACTTCTGGGTGTGGTGATGAGATGAAAGGTTACCCATACCTTACAGAATGCACACTCCCCTTTCTGGTTACCTAAAACAAAGTTCACTGTGGAAATTCTCACAATGATACTTTCCGAAATACAAAGTACTGTTGATGGAAGAACTCCTCAAAAAAAGATCTGGGATGTATGAAATCCTTGTAAATAGCGATAAATAGTGGGAAAAATTGTATCAAATTGCGTAAATACTGGCAAAAAAAGGACTTTTCAACCGCAACACGGGATTTTTGTTCGGTAAAAACTTAATTTCAATCCTCCCCGAACTTCAACGCTGCCCGGCGATGGAGATTAAGAAGGTCCAACGCCCGAAGCCAGTCATTGGATATTTACAAAACGTATCCATCCACTGGAAGGTCCAGGATGATTTTGTAAACAAACGTTGTTGAGCACAAGTACCCTCCCCGAAGCTAACATAGCCCCTGAAAATAGGCGGGGCCTCAAAAGGAAAGGATTGTCTTCCAACGATCCATTTTCAGGTGCGAACTATTAGTTTCAGGGAGGGTAAACCCTTTCTATAATGAATGGTTATATAACTTATTTCCGGCAAAGAAACACATTCTGAATTCCATCAAACATTGAATAGGACCTTACCAGCGGACTCTATGATCTATGAGATACTCAGGTTTTTGGGGGGTCCGTTCAGTGGGTCCTGGAGATTTCTTGGAAGAATCCAACAGGACTTTCAAAGAATCTCGAGGTGTCTCTTGTTACTTAGCTTCACTTTTTACAGCTGAGTAACTTTCAAAACCCTTTTGACATTGCATGAAATCCTGATTGGTATATATATATATAGGGATCCTTATTTCACGACTTATTCAAAAATCCCAAAGAATAACTAACTGATTCACTGGGCAGGACGTATCCCTTGTATCACCAGGGGTTTTTTCAACTGGTCACACACCTTAACACCCCAACTTCATGGGAATCTAAGGGTACCACCCGCCCACATGCCACGTTTTTCCAAGAAATAGCTAGCTTTTTTAAGGAATCATGAAACCCACCATCATCCCCGAAAAAAAGGCCGGCTACTGTTGATGGTTCAGAAATCCTAAACAACCACCTGGGATGTATAAAACCCTATACTGGGATATCTATTACATCAACTGGTTAGCTAGATGTCTTCCCATCAACAGTATTAAGGCCCTATTTCCTGCGCTTTTTTACGCGGCATTCCCATGATTCCACTCTGAGCCCGGTATCCGCCTTTCGATTTTCCAGTGGTCATGCCATACATCTCTCGTGGCTGGACTAAGGTAATGGTTCCGTCTTCCAGCCTCAGCAAGGTTTCACCAGGTCTTCCCCGTTCTTTGCAATTTGCGGGGGGAAACGGTGCTTTGGCAAAAAAAACATATTCCCCGAAAAACGTGGTGAAAACGAGTGGACTTACCAAACAAAAACCAAAAAATATTCCACAAGTGATGGTTCAAAATGGTGATTTACCAAAAAAATAAAAAACATAATCCCCAAGCGGTGGTGAAAAATGGTTATGAATCCCATGGCAAAAAAAACACCTTAAACAAACAAAAGCCTTCCAGAAGTAGTCAAGCTGTTTCTTGGGTGTTGATTGAAAAACAAAAATGATAAAATAAACAAAAACAACAAGTAAAAAGTGGATCATCATCCCCTAATAAGGCTTACACCAGGGTAAAAGTAGATGGCACAGTTACCATGTATTGGTTTATATAAGCCCTGTATTTACCTTACCTTTTGGACTGTGCCATTTACTTTGACCATGGGGTATGAATTATAGAAATACGATGTTTGTACCGATAAAACCAAGCCTTTTTGGGGTGGTGATTTTGTTCCACATATTGGAACCTCAAGTCTTTGCAAGATAGAAATTAAGGTTGTTTCTAGATAGAATGGGTAAATAAAATAATGGTACTTTTAGATACAAAAGCCATTATTTCAGCCAAGGTATATAATTTTTTGAGAAAGCCATTTACAGACAGATCAAAATGCTTGATTTCAGGATACAACAAGGAGCGGCCAGTTGTTTTTTAGTCGCTTTCTGCTTCAAACCTTGGAAAAGAGGCGTGTTATTTTTCACCCAAGGAATCTTGGCTTACTTTTCAATTGAGAAAGCTACAGGGGGCTCTTCCGGGATACTTGGATTTGCTTCTTCGATGCATGGCAAAAAGTTCCAAAAAATGTTTCCCCAAATGATGCTTTAAGATGGTGATTTACAATGGTTCAATCCGTAAAAACATCACCTTGAACAATCCATGTGACCGGCTGCAAGCGAAGAAATGCATAAAATCTATTATTGGATGTTGATCCTAGCTTGAACCATTTGAAGGGGAAATTGAAGGAGTGGCGGTAATCTTGAAGATACAGGTTCTCAAGTGCGGCTTCAATGGTACTTCAATGCACCTACAGTTCCAATCATAACCACACCAAGGAGGGGTTTCTTAGGGTTTTTCTGGGCTTATTTCATCACTTATGAGGTCGATACTGCACCAAGTCAAAGAAAGGCGATAGAACAAACCATCTACAAAATATGTGTTACCCTCCCTGAAGCTAACATAGCCCCCGCAAATTGGCGGTTGGAAGATGAAATTTCCTTTTAAGATGGTTTTTTTTAAAGTAGTAATGTTAGTTCTAGGGAAGGCAAATCTTTTTCCCTCAATGAAAAGAAACGGTCTTTGAAAGCACCACCTATTTCTTGAGTCTAAATTCTTGAGTTGATAGTAGCAATGAAGATTGACCTGGTACACGAAGTGGTCGCAACCAACCACGGCAATCAACGAGGTTTCTACCATGAAACTCCAAATGTCTGGATGCTGTTTCTGTTGAACTGTAAAGGATCCCTGTACTAAACAAACCTTTAAACAAATTGTGGAAATTCGTGATTTTGAACAAATGAGCAACAAAAAACACCTTTTACTTTCCATTGCATCCTGGTTGGTTCATGACAGGATCCTTATAATGGTTTTATGAAATGATCCGGGGATCACTGGGTAATATTTCATCCCCTATGACTGGGTTTTTTTTCATTGTGCAAATATGGCTCGAGGAACAAAGCTCACAACAAAATCTCTTAAAAGGTACAAGCAACACTGGGCGGCCCATGGTCATGTGCAAGGGCGCTTCATGTTTGGCTAAAACCTCCAAGCGCAGGTTTTAGCAGATTTAGGAGAGGGGCTGGAGGCGTTGGCACCAAGCTAAAACCAGGTATACAGGTACATAGGGAGCAACCAGTCATTCAGTAGTTGGTAGTGACCTTGCGTAGTATATAATACTAGCTCATGACTCATAATAACTTTAAAAGAAATGAACAAACATCAAAACCATCACGGAAGACATCCAAACTGGACCAGTCAAAGTCAAAGAAATACCCGTCCAACGCTTCGTGCAACCGCAACCCATGCTAGCAGCAAAAGTTAGGATTGATCAATCGGGCGGTGAATACAAGATAGCTGAGCTTAGACCGCAGTCGGAAAAAACTGGTTTTGTTTGGATACCATTGCCCTCTGAACCAAGGTATCCCCTTTTAAAGGCACGTTTGAAGATGCTTCTCCTTTTCCCAGTGGGACATGTTAGTTCCCTGGAGGGTACCGTTATGAACTGACTCTTGGAAGTATAATGCATTTCAAATTCAACAATCAGAAGTTCTAGAGACCTGCATTTCATTGTTTCATATTCTAAGTGGTGGTTGTACCAACCCATTTACAAAAACTTGATCGTCAAATTGGATCAATTTCAACAGTAGAAGTTGAAAATAAAAAAAATATCTGAAAGCACAAAACCACGTATTGCTTGACATCTCAATTCCAACTCCATCCTTCACCACCGTTTCCATCACACACGTCTCAAAGGGCCGTTCCTTCGGGAACCAAGGCCTGAATCACTTCGCTACTATCATTTTCAGCGGCAATGTGCAGTGGTGTACGACCCCAAAAGTCTGGAGCCGCCAAGGCTTCCTATAGGCACGAATTGAATGAATTTCCTGTGACTCAAAGTCGACTTCTTCTAAAGAGATAAGAGGAAATTGAGAGCAAGTCTGTACATATGTATTATATCATTTGCATATGTATATATTGTATATGTATATATATATATACACAAATATCTATTTTTTTGCTTGTGGGTCATATAATAGTTGGTGACTGCATACAAGTGTTTTCGAAATCTCGAAACATTCACTCTGTGATAGAGAAACATGGAAACAGATACATACACTCTGGTAAATAAAATGGTCGGGAATTTCCTTTCCTTTTGGGACACGGCCTATTTTCATATGCTATCTTAGTTTTCGGGAGGGTAACTCTCCCCAGGCTTTTTAGTAGACACTTCTTCTTCTCGTGGATCATGGGCCCCTCAAAATGATTGATGCCAAATGTATAGGTGCAGTAGATCGAAACAGTACCAGAACAAAACAGCTTTACCATGCCATTCAATGCTTTGATGGACAAAAATCCCACCACCTTGGGGATTTGTGAAAAAACGCTCTGGCATTTTGGAGGTTTCAAGGAGAACCTTCTTCAGCGTATGAAGCTTCACCTTTTTTTCGGAATGTCCTGAGGTAGATGGCAGAGTTGAAGCAAGACCTGCGCAACAGATGTCGGGAAATCAAGCGTATGATCAGATCATGATTACACTTAACTGCGTAGCTGTCTCGTATTAAGGTGTATATAACTATATATATATGTAAATAATTATATGTAAATATATGTAAATATATATAAATATATGTAAATATATACATATGTATGTATATACCTGTATGACAAATGATAAAAGCATGACAAATTGACGTTATGGTCAAATTATCTAGCTGGCAGTTGCAACCCGTCTGAAGAAGAAGAAGAATGTTGGGACAAGCTCTGGATGTAGGGGGAAGGTAGTGCAAGACGGACCGAAACAATTCAAGCAACCCAGGTTTCTTTTAAACACAACAGCACCTGTTTGTGATGGAAAATGCCTGAATCATTGAAACTGTAACTTCCAATTGACCACAGGCAAGCTGCTAAATTGTCCTGATGATCATTTACAAGTGGTCTCTATGAACAACCATGCTTTCAAAATGAAAGTGATAGATAGTGGCATGTATTTCCTGTATTTGGCATATGAGGTAAATTTAAATTGCTGAATGAGCGTCTCCAAAATTCTAATCCTACGACATGCCCAAAAATCATCTCATTAAAATCAGTGAAATAAGCAGAATCAATGCAAATCATCCCATTTCGGATCATCATTCTCATAAACAACCCAAGAGTCATTCTTTTTAAAAAGGTGGATAATGATATCAACTTTTTCAACATCTTAGTCGCAAGCAGGAAAAAAACACAAACGAACGAACAAACAAACCAACAAACCAAAAAACCAACAGACCAACAAACCAACAAACTTTACCAACCAACCAACCAACCAACAAACAAACAAACAAAAACAAACAAAAAAACATTGCTTTTCGCCTGTCGTTCTTTGTGAAAGAAAAAACTTCCATGTTTCTCAAATAATATTCCCCTTTCCCCCCCCCCCGAAACAAAAAAAACATCCAGAAATGTTGTGCATGACTTTTCGCTCGCCATCCTGTGCCTCAATGCAAGCTCCACTGCCAGCAGAGGCAGCATGATGTAAGACACTCCAACCGTTGATGTCAGCGACCTCGGTAGCAGTGGCTGGAAGACACGAAACCTACCAGACTTGATTGGCTGTACCTTGGAAAGAGACGGGGGCGTCCCATTTCTTAGTCTTACCAACTAACATATCCTGGTGAACCAAGGCATTCGCTTGTTGAACATGATGCATTTTATGAGGGCATTTGTTCACAAGGTAAAGGAAAACTGGCATCCTGTCCTGGCGGAGAAGCGTGGTTGGACAGAACCATCGTCACCATTTACTGAAATGATCCAAGCCCAGGTATTCCCTCAATAAGGCCGGCTATTGAACCCTTATTTCTGGGGTGCATACGTTAGGGGTAGGTTGACTAACCATGATATGTTGTGAAGCCAAGAAACGCTTTTGACAAACTTGCCGCGAATAGGAGTCCGGACGAGAGTTTATGGTGATTGGAATGTCGCATCTACACTAGTAACGGCTAGTAACCAGCAGCTCCTACATTCCTTGGTTAAACCCCACCTTACAATGGACTTCCGACTTATATCTAATGGTTCGTTTAGGGATTGATGCTCAAATGTGAGCATTGACTCTTGCTTTGCTTTCATCCCACAACCCCAATAATATATATAATAAATGATAATACACCTTTACCCATATATAACCGCCTAGTCACAAGTACAAGAATCATAGGCAAGGTCATTGCTTCATATATGTTAATTATATCTTCTGAAGACTACCACTCGTAAGGAGGAATGACTTGCTCCAAGGTGAGCCCCGTAGCCGATCGTTATTTCAATGGAGTGATAACCGGTCCCTATAAATGGCCGAAAATAAATGGTTTTCACTTGGGTTATTTCACCCCTGAAATTAAGGGGAACATATTTATGGCCCTACGTTTTTCACTTGTGACTTTGGGCCCACCTTACCTTCCATGTCCACATGTTTCAAACGTTCCCGCTTGGAATAGGATGATTTTTCCAACAGGCAACGGCTTTTTTTGAAACAGCTCTTGTTTTTCCAATGGAATGATCCAATGATCCAATGAAACGTTCCAAAAACACCTTTGATATGACAACCAAGGCACTGTAAAGTCAGCATCCTCGAAATTACCCAACTTTACGATAGCACATACTGCCTCTGAAGGATGGAAACTTGGTTCAAGGTATGCAGGGAGGGAGTTATCTACATCGTAACCTGATTAGTGTATCAAGTGTTGATATTTATACACCGTAAACTTTAAGAACAAAAAAGAATATCTATATAGCTATGAAATATCATATGTTGTGATAGGGGCTGCAAACTTTTAAAGAGAAGAGACACTAGAGCTGTTTAACTATCACATGATATGTGATCATACCAATTAAAACTCGAGTACTTCATGTTGCTACCAAGATCTTTTTCCGAATGGACCTTTTTTGGGCTACGCTGCTACCTCTTTTTTGACACGTTTGAAACCCCTAAAACGATCACACAAAGCCTTTGCACTCCACAGTACTGAAGCCTACACTGAAGCCTGCGCTTTTGGGTTGCTCTCAAACTGCAATGTAAAGTAATTACACCCCCAAAAACTAAGATGACAATGAAAAATCAACCATTTGAAGATGTATAATATATATATATATATATCCTATCAAAAATAGTAATTTTTTATTGTCATGTTAATCTTTCGTGAAAATATAGACCTCCTTTGCCCGGGCCTCTGGCACACCGGTGCGCGCAGCACGGTGTAGACAACTACATCCCATGGCATCGCGCTTCGATAAATCGGCCGGGGACATGAGACCTGACACAACGACAACCCTCCTCCAGGAAGCTGACATGGCTAGCTGAAAAATCACCGTCGATTCAATGGGAAACACAATCTGAAAACCGTGGATTTTCCAGCTAGCATCTTCCAGTCCCATCAACTTGGAGTGGAACAACAACTCGCTGTGAAAGTTTTTTTTTTTGGAGTGGAACATGTTTGACCCAAATCTCTTCTAGACCCCTCCCCAAAAAAAAAAACTAGCATTTTGAACCCAAAGTTAATTACTCCAAAGTTGGTGGTTTGTAAGATGCTTTTCCTGTTCCAAGGGCGGTCCAAATTTTCAGGTTCAAAAATTTCAAAATGTTAGTTTTCGGGGGGTGTATTGGACCCACTTCCATTTTTTTGTTTCGCCGCACCTTTCTCCAAGAACTTCTCAACAGCACCCACTGCGCCCTGCGAGACTAAAACTCCAGCAGGTAAAGCACCATGACCTTGGGTGCCAATGCTGAAGTAGGAAGCTGGGTGCGTTTTCCGGTTAGGATCTACAGTGTACCTTGGGTGTGCCCCCCTTCGCAGGATTCCAGTGACCACCAGCATTACTGCACATGCTTGGTAGGGGATCCCGAACTAAACCTTCATCTGTGACTGTTACTGGGAGGGGGACAACCTAAGATATACCCTTGGGTCCTACCAAAACACTGAAAAAAAAGTGGAAATCGTGAAGATTAATAAAGCTTACTTTCATAGAAATGAACGGGTTCATTATCCACCCACTCTTACAGGATTTTGGCAATTCCCAAAGTATACTAGTGGAATAGTAAAGTAAGTTCATGGACTTTGGAGTCCATATAACACAATATGACGCAATAAGGCTTACTATCTAATTCCTATCAATGAGCCTACAAGTACAATGAGGGTTTCCTCTTAGATGTTATGAGGTAGTTGAGGTATGAGGTAGTTGAGGTATTTCAGGGAAAACCAACTAAAATCCACTTGTGGAATGGTACGCGTATAACAAACAGCTATCCGGTGTACGTCCATTGCACCAACGCCTTGGAAAAATGGCTTATCTTTATATGAGCTATGAAACAAACCCTGGTTGTTTAGGGTATATAGAGGATTGTACTGCCCAGTTATATGGGGATTATAATATAACCATTATAATGATCCCTATCAAACAACCAGTATTTCATGGAAAGGATTCGGCCGGTCTTTTTTCGTGGCTCATATGAATGTGGAAGTTACAGGGTGATAAAATCTTGGAAAATTGAACGAACTAGGCATTCGAGCTAGTTCCCCCGATCTAGTTCCATCTAGAGATTCATGATAGTGATCCTGATGTCCGAACGAATGAATGTAGGAGTCAGTCAAGGTCTGTACATCTCGCTTGATGGCATTATGTATAGTTATGCAAGGGACAACAAAACATAGCAGCCTTGCACACCTACAACATCCTGCCATCTACCCATCCCCCACTTGCTACCACCATCCACCATCCACCATCAATGATTCTTCAAGCAGGTCACGTGCTTGCTCCATGAGAACCTCCTTGCTGATACCACTGACATTCGCAATGGGTGCCCAGGCATTGGACAGAAATTCATACGCCTCAATGGGAGTTTCGAGGAGTCATACAGAAAAGAATCCTTCAAAATGTCACGGGGTGTCAAAAACACCTGTTTTGAGGCCCTTTCGGGGTGTCACGTTTGGATGGTCTGGTGTTTCCATAGGAGGGGTTGGGATTCTTAGGGTGAGTAATTTTTTGGGATATCAATTGAGGTATTTTTGATACCACTTGGAATATGGATTTGGATTTGACATAATCATGTGCTGCCAACAAAACTCAATGTAGAATTTAAGTAGAAGCAAATTTGGCATTTTGAGCAGTTGTATTTAGATATACATATATACATATGTAGTATACATATGCAGATATATATACATAAATCTATATCTGTATATATATATATATACACACGCTTATATACATGTGAGTTTATAAATCCCAAAACATCAACAAAAACAGCAAGAGTGTGACCTCTTCAAGGGAGAAGTCCTTTTTGGAACCCAACAAATCTGGATTTTCGCACGTCGACCTTTTGGCGAACCATTTTGTTTCCAAGTACCCCCTCTGAGACTCACAATAGGAAACATCATCTTCCAACCATCCATTTTCTGGTGCGAGCTGTTAGTTTCAGGGAGGTCATTTCTTTTTCGAAATATTGCCATTTGTAGTCTATGACATGTTTATGATTCGACCAAATCCCATCTCAAAAAGATGGTCCACCCCATTTGGCACCCCACTGGCCGGACACATGACCCCGCATCATTCGCTGGCTCTAGGGCGCATCTCCCCCTTTCAGGTTTTTGCGCGCCTTCTTTCGTCCTAACTTCTCGGCCAAGACTAAAGGCGTAGGAGCCAAATCGCAACGTTCCAACTCCACCGCCTCCCACGGAAGGTGGTAACGAGATCGACGAGTTTTAGCTGAGCTTCAGGGAAATTTCAAAAAAAAAAAAACGGCGGTTTTCCTGCGTTGTTTAAACGAAAGGGATCCTTACTTATGTCATGGTTTATGAAATAAACACCACATAAATGGGTAGTATAATCCCCCTATATACCCTAAACATCCCTAAACTACCAGGTCTTTTTCGGATCACTTGAAGAGAATCGAAAAACAAACAAAAGACTGATGAAGAAAAACATATGATAGAAGTTGGAAGCAACTAGAAGGACCAACCCACCCAAACCTCAAGAAAAATGCTTTGAGTACTTTGAAAGTGCAATCTTTTAAGAAAAGTGCAATTTTTTTGAGGTCCCAAATCTACGAACCAGGATGAATTACCCTCCAGGAAACTGTCCCATATCCCTTGCAAAATGTACATGTTGAGCCGATGATTTTCCGATTTGTGTGGTTTCCTATTGGAATGTGACAAAAATGTTCCAGCCAGTTGTTTTTGAGGTCGAAGTTTGAGGACAAAAACAGTAGAAAAACTTGAGATATCACACATGTATAGATTAGTTGCGGAGATGCCATTGGTATGTTCATATATACCCCCCGAAAACTAACACGACAATGGAAAATCCACCATTTGAAGATGTGTTTCCTATTGAAAAATGATGATTTTCGAACGTGATGTTCGTTTTCAGGGGTGTAGGTGTCCTCTTGTTTATTCCAGAACCACCGAAAGGTATTTTTCGCCATGTTTGCATAGAACAACGGTGCAATGATACTCACGTCAACAAAAAATACATTGAAAAAAAAACTCCCAAAAGATTAGGCAACCCTTTCTATTATGAACTTGTGTGATGTATCTCATGAGATAAGATATGAGGATCCCGCAAAATGTTTAGTGCAAATGCGGCGTTTTTGGCCCCTCAAGATTCACAAAAATTTGGCGAATGAGTAGGGGTTGATCTGCCCAGACTTTTTGATTGTCGAGTGAATCTTCCCCATGGCTGTAGATCAAAGTGTGGCCCTCAGAATATGTTAGTTCCAAGGAGGACAACAGTCTTCCATGTAACCGGGCGAAATTTGGGTGCCAATTTTTGAGATCCCAAAATCTGTCATACTGTTGATGGAAGAAATCCTGCAACGCCTGGCATACATTAAACCTTAAAAAAATATTGGGATAAACACTACCTATCAATTGGTTAGCAACATTTCTTCCATCAACAGTATCAGCACGTTTGAAGATGATGATTTTTCCGGCTGGCTCCCATTGTGTGGGATATAAAAAATACTTCGGGACTCCCATTTCGGGGGTAGGTTCAAACAGGGGTCAGTTACTATGACCTCTCCCCAAAGAGTCCACCAACAAAAACAAGGAAACCGGGAAACCCCTGACCAAAATTACAAGCTTGGGACATCTTTAGGCATCAAGTTTGATACCCCCCCAAATATGGGATGTTTTTGTACATCTTCATGAATCTGTAAGAGACCTCTTGATCTTTCGTGCCCTTCTCGTACTCGAAACGCATCTTCTGGTGTCGATCCACATAATGAACCTGGGTACCAGCGGGCTTCAAAAAAAACCCATGTTGGTTCCCCCGAAAAACCAACGTGGATACCCAAAATCATGGAAAAGTTGAGAAAAGTGTCCAAGGGCTTGCAAATACTGTTGATGGAAGAAATCCTGCACCACCTGGGATGTGTAAAACCGTGTAAATAATGGGATAAACCACTTATCAACAGTATGGTTTCATTTTGGGGTATCTACGTTAAATACTCAGCTTTCAACTCTGTCTTAAACTTGTTTTCCTTTCATTGAGGTTGCGAAACCCAAACTTGGATGACGTAGTCAAGAATGATTTGATAGGGATCTTCCCCTCCCATCCCAGAAACACAGACATGTTCAACTTACTGTACACTTCCTTGTGCCCAAACCAAAGGGGTCTAAAAAGAAGCACTTCTCAATTGCGGGAGGGGTATGTGGGCGGCAAAAAGTAAGATGAGACACCGCTGGCTGGGTGCAATTTGTATTTCAAAGACTCTCCAAGGAATTAAGCGACATTCGGTTGATGGAAGAAATGTTGCTAACCAGTTGAAATGGTAGTTTATCCCATTTTTTACAGGGCTTTATACATCCCAGGTGGTATGTCTTCCATCAACAATTCCATTCTACTGACTGATTCGTTCAAAGGATCCTTCTCTTGGCTTATTATGATCCCTATATAACTGGGTAGGCTACCTGATGTCATCCCCTCTATTGCATCTAACAATCTAACAACCAGGGTTTTGGTCACTACTCAATTGGCCCTTCATTTCATGTCTTGCTACCAGCTGGTGACTCTCCGGAGATATGTAAAATCTTCGCTTCAAAAAGCAGGAAACATCGAAACACCCCCCGAGTTCAACCATTTGCGCCCCCTGAAAAATGGATCGGTTGGAAGATGATCCTTCCCTTTTGGGATATCAGACTTTTAGGTGCGAGCTTTTAAACTTCCAGGGAGCACAAAACCACCAATTTTTTTGGGGGCTCCAGGTTCGCTTCCGGTGGGTTTGGTGACAACATCGCCCCGCTCCTTCAATCACTGCTATCGTTAAAGACGCTTACAAAAAAACCATTGGACAGGTAAGACAGGTGCAAGGCTGGATGTGACTTGATGTAAGCAGTCCTGAAATACAGCATATACAGTATCACTACTCAGAAGTCTGCTTCCCCTGGGAAAACTGACCCAAATAGCGTCAAAAAGGTAACGGAATTTTAAAAAAAACATGTGAGCAGTGGTCAAAATCCTGGTTATTTGCTGTGTATTGGGGATTATACTACCCAGTTATACAGGGATTATAATAAGCCATTACAAGGATGTCTATTAACCGACCAGGATTCAGTGGAATGTCACTGGTGGGTGTTGATCACTGCTCATGTGCATAACGACCTCCAATCGTTGAGAGCCAGGTTTTGGTTGACTCAACAACTAAGCCAAGATGCTCGTCCCATGCGATAACCTCAAGGGAATTTCATCTATATGAATCTGAAAGTTGAGCACCATTTGGTGGATGAAACTTTGGTCATTTTCTAACCCTTACTGAACAGAGAAAAAAAAACGAAATGCTCAAATTGCAAAAACTACCTGAGGTATGCTGTACAACGCAGCATAAGAGCTGCAAGAGTTCGTTACATAGGTCACCAATACGTAAGATTAATGATTTAAACAATGCTTTGCAAGCAAAAAATCTGTAGTTTTGATGCTATACAGACCAATTTTCCCTCGACAGCATATATTGAAGACTGTTTCTTCTAGCAGAAAAGTGAGACTTACTTTTATCAAATGAGTCCATGGGTTACACAAGATGCCTTAATCCCCCCCAAAAAAAAGTGCTCATTCTACAGCTGATGCTCATATCCACATTGAGATTTACCTCTCCCAGCAACAGTGAAATCTTGCGACTTTGCTGAATCATGCACATACTCAGCAGTAGAGTAGGATAAGCGGAAGTAACAGTGAAAAGTAAAGATCAATACGGATCCCCTTCAAAAAAGATGGTAATCCTGGCAGTCACTGCTACTGGTAGAGGTGCATACCAACAATAATGACATGTAGCATGTAACGTATTAAAATATATATATATATATATATTCATATACCTATTTATATATATTTTATATATTTGTACATTTACACACATACACGTCATGAATATAGACATATGGCCATCCAAGTGCAATATCTTTATCAAGCATCTCTATGCAACCAAGAACCCCTATCTACCCTAAAATTATAGGGATGACTCTGAGAACCACGAAATCATATCTATATATACCCTCCCTAAATGTAAGATTTCCCCTGAAAACGCATGATTCAAAGACCACTTTCCTATTGGGAAGGCCCCTTTTTAGAGGCGAGCTGTTAGTTGTAGGGAGGGTATATGATTGGTGTTCAATGAATTGGGTCCACATGTGTTTAAACCAAGGCTGACCTCTACCTTGATTTTTCCATTTATCACCAGGACCAAATTCCAATGAACCCGAACTCTGAAAAACCACCGACCCCAGTTGACGACTCATCCAAGAAAAAAAAATACCCGCTGGAAATTTGACGAATACATACCTAAAACAGCTATGTTTGAAAGGAAATACATTATCCAATCCATTGGCGCCTCATCTTGGTCATTGCCAAAGTAACCTATCCCATCATTTTTGGGGGTATCGATTCCTCAAATTTCGTGGGTGTACCGGTGTGTTCCCCGAAACTTGGGAGTGTTACTGTAATTTACCTTCAACTGTCCAAGATGAAGGCTGAGCAGGTCATAAAGGCCATAGAAAAATATACGTCCATTCATGAATGGGGAACTCATCTACATGGGCAAGATATCCAACTTCAGGACAAATTGACAAATGATTGAAGCACGAAAAAAAAACTTGAGAAAAAAAAAACTGCTGCAAGAATTTGAGTGCAACCAACTAAGTGTTTATGCCTTTCTCAAGTGTTTTTTGCTAACCAAACGAAGGCCCCTCATGCGTCAAAGGGGCTGTTTCCCAGGTAGGCGACCACCTGTGGCAAAGGAGTGGGGTTATTGATCCAAGGAAAAATATCAAGTCCCAAAATAAATTGATCCAATGAAGTACGTTAATATGTATTTAAATGTATATATATATACAGTATATATTATAATTATATTAATACACATGCTTAATGTAAAGGAGAAACTCACTTTGATAACCTACCATTTCCTAATTTGCAAATTAGATGTCGGTTAATAATCAAGCTTGCGTTTAAAAAGTTCACCTCATTTTTCGGGTGCCATCACTGCTTTCCACACATTTCAGGTCTGCCTCACTGCTCTGATTGACAATGGCCACTGCACCAATTTGCGGTTCCAAGGGCCCCATGGGTAAATGAAGTGGAGCACCATACTCCTTTCAAGGTTTATTTTTCGCAAAACAGCCAAACAAATCCGGGGGAAAAAAATGGGTGTTCTCCGGCCGTGTTTTTTTCGACATGTTTGTATCAAATGTGGACCTCCCAACATGGGACCCAGACATCCCACAAACATCTGCAGGCATCCCACGAACATCCCAGGCATTTGAGTGAATTTTTGTAATGTGAAAAATCCTGGGGAATTCTGTATGTTCCCCAATTGTTTGGAGATGTTCACCCAAAAAAACGCCAACACACAAAGTCGTGGAAGCTGAGAAAAAACAGTCCTGCAACAAGCTCAACATCTCGGCCCTCAGCGGAAAACAAAAAAAAACTCGTCTCATTGCAAGTTGGTGAAACATGTTGGGGATGCAGGGCATGGATGGATGGATGAATGGATGGATGGATGGATTGATTGAGTGAATTGAATTGAATTGAATTGAACTTAAAAAATATCTAGTTGGATTTGTGTTCATGGGGCTCAAACATACAAACAGAATTTCCAATGTAAAAAAAACATATATTTACCTTGGGTACTAACAATAGGTGCAGGGAAAAGAAACTGCCCAAAACTTCATACCTAACGATATGACTGCAAAAACCTAGAAAATAAACTAAACAAGAAACATAGGAGTGTTTTTTTTGCTGCTGCATATGCAAGACTTATCTTCCATGTGCTATCCAAAACAAGGCCTTTCCACACACTGAACACCACAGCTGCTCAAGTCAAAGTGCCCATCTGCCATGGCAGCATCATGCGCGGGCGTACGATGCCTTGAGTGAAACTCAAAGGTGGCAGGTGGGCCGGTGGGTTTTCAACAAAAATTTGGTTGGTTTGGTTGGTTTTTCAATTGAATTTCAATTGGTCAGTATTGAAAAAAGTTTGGAAAAGCCCAACTAGTTGAGGTTTCCCCAACCTGATATCTAGTTAGATTTGTTTTTTGTTGTTGACCTATGAATTTTGGGAGAAAAAAAAAGAGAAAACTCTCACTTCTCTGGTATACAAAAGACTGAAGCTAGAGCACATTGCATTGAATCTATTGTCAAAGGTGATCTTTTAGGAAAGTTTCACAAGGTCTCGGTTCGAAAGAAACCTGAAAGAACATCTTCAAAGAGAAAACGCTTGATCAACCAGCCAAGTAAAGATTGAACAAACCTACACACTTCCAGGTTCATGATTCATAATCATCTCACGAGTTTTTAAAATAAGGTCATCTCAGTTTGCTAGTATCACACACTCGTAGTACTGAGTCGGACAATCTCCATCAAAAACGAAAGTCAACTAATGATTTACTTGGTGCTTTGGGGCCCGGTGGTTTGGGATTCGAATCGGGGTGCACCCCTAAGTAACAATCCCTTTCATGAAAAAATCCCAGGAATCCAAACCACCAGGCCCCAAACCAGCAATTCGCCATTAGCGAACGAAGGCTTCATAAGGAAATATTGGAAATCATCATCTCTCACTAAGGTTCGCACCAGTAAGAAAGTATAGTGCCACATCTTCGTAGTATTAGCGCGTGGTAAGCGCAATCTATTTTTTCAACTGGTGTAAGTAGGTACGTATTCAGCAGAAACACTTTAATACATTCTAGAAGTAGGCAAATAAGCCCATCATATACTACCTACGTGCTGTTACGACCATGACAATTCTTAAACCATTGAGTAAAACGACAATCTAATGCTTCTCAATGACCAATGGTCCGGTGTCTCTAAGACACTCAGCGGCATGCGGCAGGTTTCTACCAAATACCTGCATGAAGGCTGACAGGCTTCAACGGAGTAATGGACAAAAATCCTGCAGTAATTTGAGCAGATTATTACACCATTGAAAAATTAACATGGAAACCAACAATGGAAGTTTGTTTCAGATGATATTCCTTTTCAATTGGGTGATTTTTAGGTTCCATGTTCATTTTCAGGGGTGTACACCCCATTAAAAATCCCGTGCCATAAAATTGTCAGCATCCAAAGTATCGTTTTTGTTCGTCCAACTCTTTCAGACTAACCCTCGTTGGAGTTTGGAAGGAGGATGATCTCATTGTGGCTTTGATAGATCTTGGCTAGTCTGGTAAATCATACATCACTCCTAATAACTCCTGTATACATCATGATATCACAGAAAGTAGGGTAATTGTTTAAACTACAGCCCCCAAAAATGCAAGCATGACAATAGAAATGTCCAACCATATTTGAAGATGTATCTCCTTTTTATATAAAAGAAAAAAGAGGTGATTTTCTCGCGATCGCCATGTTAGTTTTCAGGGGGAAAAAAAACTGAGATTGAAAAGTCCAGGTATCCGCTCAAGCCAGGTAATGAGATAACCTGCTAAGCAACTACCCAAACTTGATAATAAGTATATGATTACTTGAATTTGGAAACCAGTTGATTTCAGTACATGCTAACAACCCAGGTGTTAGTTCCATGCACTTGTTCACCATGTTTTTGTTCCAACCACAGGTGTTGAACCGCCTGAGCAACGAAACATCCTGATCTCCACGAAATGCAGCGAGGTGTGCTACGGTACGGCCATCGCCGTCGGGTTTGGCTAAGAGCTTGGAATCCAAATTGCAGTCGTTGACCTCAAGGGGGATTTCTCAGACGAAAAAAGCTGGGGGCCTGTTGGGTACCCTTAATAATCAGCCCCATGTTTAGTAGGGGATCCCAACCTAAACCTTAATTCAGCACTGGAATCCTGGGAGGGGGCCACACCCAACTATCTGGCCAAATGGAATAACCTCAGCTACCTTTTGAGGGGCCAGGTCATGGGAGGTCGCTATAGTTTGACCAGACCCCGATTGACACCTTAATATACACCTTGGTGGCCGAAAAATCGAAACTGATAAAAATTGAGTCACAAATGATTTTCCCGTTTGGTGGGATATGTGATCGTTGCCTGGAGGGATTTGTTTCCATTGTTTTCAAGTGAAAAAAAAAAACGGCCGAATCCTTTCCATTGAATCCTGGTTGTTTCATAAATACGGATCCTTATGTCATGGTTTATGATATATATATATATATGTAATCCCACATAACTGGGTAGGAAATTTCATCCCCTATATACCCCTAAAGAACCAGGGGGCACCTTTTTTTCATTGCTCCTTTGACAGGATTTCTCCAGGGAGCCTCAAGGAGGTGGGAATTGCTGGGCCCCCATACCATTCTACCATACGAATCCAGTGGCGTGAGAGGACTGCCGGGTAAGAGGCTTGGTAACCACCATGGGGGAGTGGCACCGGGTGCGTACCCTTAGATTCCCATGATATTGGCATAAGTTGGATCAACCTTCCCCAAAGCCCCAGGATGCTTGCCAGTGGCAAATACAGGTTTAGGTTGGGATTCCCCACCAAAAAAAATGTAATGTCATCCTGGTGGTGGCTGGAATCCCGGGTGAAGGGTAGATCCAATGCATGAGAAGATGTTTCAAAAAGAGAATTTAAAAAAAAAACTCGGTATTGTTTCTGGGAGTGTTGCTTCCAGAGAAGTTTCTTTTTCCTTGCATCAAACTAAACGCCCCCAGAAACCTGCGGTTTTTGACAGGTTTCCAAGTCTTTGACCATTAAACTTCTTCCAGGTGGAGACCCCACAATATCATGTTGGTGGATTTGTGGTGCCTATCTTTTTTATGATCTTTCAAAACCTTTAAAAGGGGTGGATAGTATGGGATGGTGAGTCATCTTTCTGAAAACATATGGGCTTCCGGGCTTCCTTAGTAATTCCTTGATTGAAGGGGAAGGCATAAAAAAAGCCCCATGAACGCTGGTATGAGCATTCCCAGCATTATATGGGCACAAGGAAAGTTTTGACCATTTTTGACTTATATATTTCTTAAAAATTGCGCCATCCCAAAAATGGATTCGGAGTGAACAAATCTATCTGCAATCTCCTGTCTTCAAGTAGTTGATGCCGGGTTTTTGGACCAGAGGCCAGAGAAAAGCTTATACAAGGTCACAAATCACCCTGGAAGTCCAAGACTGTAAAAATAGCTGTCCAGTGGATTTGTTAGTTGAAAATGCTTGGTAGCATAATGGTCCTTACGTGACCAACAAGCAAAAGAATAGTCTTTGGAATTTGAGGGATCACTTCGAAGGAACTCGCCGCACAGAAACGCTGGAAGCCAAGTGACCAAGACGCCCAAGAAACGTGCAAACCCTCCGGCGGCCGCAACATGCTGTGGCCAACTGCCAGTGTTGTCTTCAATGCACCTAAGAACAAACCTCCCTGAAACTAGTTTGCCCCTGCAAATTGGTGGTTGGCAGATGAATTTCCTTTTGGGACAAAAGGCCTTCATGAACTTTTGCACAAAGGCTCAATTCTGAAAATGTCTCATTGCCGTCGTTCTGTAAAATTGTGCCATATCCTGTTACCAACCAGCACTTTTGAGAAGAGATTTTCCTTTTCTTTTCCCGTTTAACGTGGGATATGATACAGTGGTTCCCTAGAAGGGTAAAACACGTTGACCAAAGTCCCTCTTTGCACGGGGGACGTAGGGGGGAGATTGATTTCATTCCTCATGACGTTTCAAAAACACACCCAGGAAAATCAACGCGTGCAACCAAAACATGATGTGAAATGGCCATGGCTTTCACCCTGAAGGTTCGACAAAAAAAACTTCAGCTTTTCAAATAAAAAACAACAATCAGCCAACTACATTATGTAGCTTCAACGTCCCACCTCTCCAAATATCCCTCTTTCTTTGGAACAAACGTCTCCCCAACCTCCGTCGTCTCCGTCGTGACCTACCAACCATCCAAAAAATTCCAACCTCCGCCCCCCCAAAGTCGTGCCAAGGGACAATTCCGCGCTGCAAATGTTTGCCAAGTCAACGAAGGCTCGTAAGGTCCCAGCATCCCCATTGAGAGCGCAGTAGTGCACGGGCGTACGTCCTGGGAAGCTGCGCAGGAACGAGCCACGTTTAAAAAAAACAACGGCCCAATCCTTTCCATTCAAATCCTGGTTGGATTTGATGACGGGGTTCCTTATGTCATGGTTTCTGAAATAATCCCCACAATCCCTATATACCCTAAACAACCAGGAGCCCTTTTTCCTTTGCTCAGCTGAAAGGAACTAATGGGTTTTGAAGAAGATGGCTTGAGTACAACTTGGGGAAACGGGAATCAAAAACCCTGACATGACATTATCTATATAAAATCCTGATTGGTTCATGACAGGATCCTTATACTTGCTTACTACAACCCCTATAGAACTGGCTATTGTAATCCTATATATACAGCAAAGAAACCAGGGTGAACTGGTCGCTGCTCAATTTGAAAAGGGTGAAGACTGAACTTACCCACTGAAAAATGTCATCTTTGGAAAATCTGAAGAACTGTTTCGTGTCATTTCGATACAGAGTTCACATCTTATAGATGGAGTGGGATTTATATATATAATAAACCTCAATTGTTTTGCGGATATACTATATCTATATATAGCCCTCTCTACTTCAGAAGCAAATATTACAAATATTACATAAGCATCACATCAACCCGGGGAAAAAAGCTAAGGGGATTCTCCAAACAAGAAACCGCGGGAAACTTCCTTGTTTGCGTAAGTGGAGTGAGGCTTCCACTCGAAGCGAAGCCGCCAAGGGGTTGGTATAGTTTATCCTTGCTTTTATACATCCAAATGGTGAAACACTAAAATTTCTCTTCACCATTGGTTGATACTGTTGGGTTACCTGGTTTGATGGAAGAAATGTTGCGATCACCAGTTGAGGTTGGTAGTTTATCCCATTATTTACAGGGTTTTATACATCCCAGGTGGTGCAGGATTTCGTGGACCAACAGTAGGTATGGATTAGGTTCACCCCTCCACCCAGTATGCAATTGTCACCACCAGGATTTTACATTACATTTTTTTGGTGGTAGATCCCAGGTACAGAACAGAAAAATAACATCCTGTAAAACGACTGTCAATCAATTTCTCGCAAATCTTGTAGTTTCGGATCGTTTGGGGCCCAGTGGTTTGGATTCCTGTTTTTTTTTTGTGAAAAAAATATTGTTACTTCCGGGGGATACCCCGATTCGAAACCCAAACCACCTGGCCCAAAACCACCAATTTTCACCATGAGTTGAGGAAAAGACCAACCTGAATAGTCTTGTTGCACCAAGGCTGCACGTGGCAATTTCTGCTCACCCACCTGGGAGGAACTCCCATAGGGAGAATGCTGGAATTATAACTTGCAATGTGAACAGGTTTTCTCAACAAATGAGCCACGGAAAAAAAGAAAAAACTCTTACCTTCCATATTGTAGTGGTTGTTTAATTGGGATCCGTATAATGGTTATATCATAATCCCCATATAGCTGGGCAGTAAAATCTTCTATATACCCTAAACAACCAGGGTTTTTTCATTGCTCAAATCTCGCCAAGAACCAAGAAAAGAACAATGAGTGTTCAATGAGTTGATCAAATTCTACTTCACAAACTTGAAGTGTAGAAAAAACTTACAATATCACCTTCAAGAACACCATTCCAAGTTTGAGACATGAGAAGTTTTGTGCAATAAAAACAGGAGTTGTTATATGTATATATATATACATATTACCAACCCACACTATCTAACAAAAAAAGGGAGATTCCCTCAAAAATTACCCCATAGGTTTGCTGCTTGTTTGATCCCAAGCAGAGATTTCCCACATCTTTGGGAGCAGTTTGCTGCCTTGCCGTGCTTTAAAAGGCCATACATAAAATGCCATCGTTCATCAAAGCCATGGGGTTTGTTGTCGCATCTTTCAAGGTGTTTTGATTGGATATGAACCAAAAATTGAGATGCCTTGAATCAAAAACCCTTTCAGAGTTTTGGGACTTACAACTTGAGATTCAAAAATGCTAGTCTGATCAAATGTTTATCATGTTCCTACACTTGGAAGTCATGGGAACTCTACTGTAGATTGATGCAGTATAGCAAAGTTTCTGAGTTCAGTCCATTGACTTACGTATATAAATTCTCATTAAATCTTAGGAGAAATGCTCATTGATCCCACAATCCTCAAATTAGACAAATGTTGCTCCCTTCACTTCCCACGAGGCAATCTGCTTTTCCAGGTGCTCAATATAGAACAGATTCCACCCTCATAACTTTGCTGGGCAATTATCTTCTTCGTGTTCATGGATTAAATCATATCATGTTATGTATGTATACGTATATATATGGATGGTGGTCAAATCATCTGATTGAAAGTTATTGCGTGATTAAAAAAAACACCAACCAATGGAAATACGCGGTCAACTTCGAGGAGTTTCAAGTTGAGCATTTCCACGAAATTTGGAGGTTTTTCAGAGTCTGGCAATAGACATGTTGGCAGTGATCAAAACCCACCAGTGACATTCCATATCATACTCGTTGGTTAATAGGGATCGTTAGGCTTGCTATGATCCCTATATAATTGAGTATAGTATCATCCCTTATATGCAGCAAATAACCCAAATGTTGGTCACTGCTCATGTGAAGGTTTAACATCCA
The DNA here is from genome assembly GCA_000507305.1 of Breviolum minutum Mf 1.05b.01. Taxonomy (NCBI): domain Eukaryota; class Dinophyceae; order Suessiales; family Symbiodiniaceae; genus Breviolum; species Breviolum minutum. The sequence continues at coordinate 145,256 of DF241394.1, read as the reverse complement.
AATCAGAAAAATTAAGGTCAACAAGAAAACTCCTCTTCTATCGGGGTCGATTCTCAGCTTCCGAAAACTAAATCCCACACGCCGAGGGGCCATCATCGCCAAACACTCCTAGGTGCGGTGATGCAACAACCTACCATGGTTGCGTGTGTTTTGAGACTAGCTGATGGCCTCATAAAGTGCCCCCAAAAAAACTCAGACAAGCCATTTCTGTAAGGAAATGGGAAGGTCATCCCTTCTTAAAAGGTAGGATTTGTATCTCACCATTCTTGTGGATGATCTATCCCATCCATGTCAGTGATCACCAAGATTTCAGAAACAGTTTGAGTAAATAGATCCCCCACCTTGACCTCAAAAGCATCTGATGAGATGAAACCCCTAAGTCAATCAATTGGTAGAATTCAGTCGAATCTTTCTCAAGTTTTTGAGGGTAAAAATCGACGATTGAAACTGAACGAAAAAGATTGGAGGCTTTTCCATCCTACCCTTTATTGGTCGCAGTCAACAAAATCCACTGGGTTTTTTCACAAACCGAATCCGCACCCAACCGTTGCAGCCATCGGCCAGGAATCCATGTGTCCGTTTGATACGGCCAAATGGGCAACATTTCGACCCTCTGCATCCTTGGGGTTTGAGTTGAATCAGGTGGAGAAATTGGTGGATGTTGTTTTCGTGTTTTCGTTTGAGGACGACTCGTTTTTTCAAACCATGGTGTGGGGGGTGTTATGGGTGAAGATTTCTCAATAGTTGAAACCACAATCTGGATTTGACATACATATTTTGGGTTGTACAAGTTGTACCCCTTTCCAGTAGTCAACTCAACGAATAATACGACTCCTTGAAACCACTCAGTGTTCAGTTCATGATACCAACAGAGAAGTCATCGAAGGCCCAGAACCCGATTCGACAAGAATCTATTGTAGAACCCCTGGTGACCCCCACTATTTTTGCTGGGAAAGGGGGATAAGCAATACAGTTTTACTATAGAGATTAATGAAACAAACTCAGTTTGAGATTGCAACGAAACTATCCCTAGACTTTTCCACTTATAAATCAATATGTAAGGTCAGCACCTCGATTTGAGGTATATGACAACATGGGAATGTGCCCTCTGGCACTTTACGAGTCGCTCACTTCAATCCAAAATGAGCGTCACATCAAAAAAAAATTGGCAACGCATTCAGCATTTATGCCATTTGGTTTTTAGAAGAAAAACACAGATTCCTTAACTAGATAGTCAGGAATCTTCCACTTTCAGCCACAAAAAGGCCTTCCAGAATTCTGAGCGCATTGTCACCAGAATTCGAAAAATCCCTGATTCTTTGAATGTGGATTTTGGAGAAGATTCCCCATGCCCGTGCCAAAACAAGGATAAATCCACCAGGACTTTGGGTTCCAAACAGGATCAAACCAACCAATTGGAGCCTCCTCAACATTCATTGAACATCCTCTTGCAAACGGACCAACAAATGACCCAAAAAATGACACCTCCGAAAAAGAAACTACTACACTAACACTGCTCAACGAACACTTTATTCAAGTCTATGAACTACAAGTCCACTGGTCTCAAAAACGAATCAACTTGTTAGACCAGAAAAACAGTTTTTAACTCCGTTACCTTCAAGCATCAAAAATTTCAGGTACGGAGGTGCGAAACACCTATATAATCTGTACAGTATTAGGATACTGCTTCCTACGGGTTTCACTCCCCCAAACAGCCCTTTGTATGAATTCTTGGTAATTAGCAAAAAAAAAACATGTCTTTGTTGATCAAAAAAACAAGCATGGAGAGTTTTTCACATGAAAAATGGATCTAAGCCCAGGATCTTTAGCTCTCAATGCTTTAGGATCTAAGGCCCAATCCACACCAGTAGCCAACCTCAATGATGATGATGGCAAACGCCAACGATGGCTGACAGATGGCACCGTTGGCAAATAGAAAACAAGCTTGGGGAGCATCCAAACACTAAGATGTGCCCTTGCATGCGACCTCCTTTTGGGTAGAGGCTAGAATGTTATATATTTGGAGCCTTCAGCCCTCAGCAAAAGCGTGGTGATTTTTCCAACCTAGGGCTACAAAGCTCCGTTCATCGTTCCCTTCCGTTAGCAAAGTGTGTCAGACCACAATGCCGGGTTGTGGGACCCTTTCCAAATGGCCGAACTCCATGGCTTATAAATGGGGGTGATCCTAACCACTTACCAGTCCTGCGATGATCCTCCAAGTATGGTCTCATAAGTAACATGGGATAAGTAACTCTGGGAAGTCTGCAAAACTTGCATGGTGAATGGCATGAGAACGAGCAGTATATTTTGTTCAAATCGCACTTCGTAGACGGTACAAACGTATAGCTTGTAACCTTTGTTGGGTTGTAACCATCCGCTAGGGAATAAGTACGTATGCACCAAAGTCTAACTGATCATCCAAGCACTATACGCAAATCCAAAAGCTTCTTTGAACCAATCTCTGGCATCATGCGGAGCCCAAACAAAAACAGAAGAGATACTAACTTTCATCTGATGCAAAAAGGAACAGACATGAAAATCACATCAGCAGTGACACAGAGTACATCAATGCGCTTGCGCCATGGAGGTCAAGATTACCCAGCAGACACGGTTGCCTTACACTTATACTTATATTTAAGTTCACTTCAAAGAAGCCAACACTCTATGCACCTCAAAATGCGTGAAGGCTCCCAAAAAATCATTTCAAACCACCCACCTTGAGGCCAAGCCAAGTGTGTTTATCAAGCATGATGCTTTGTGGATCAAAAAATGGTGTCATAAAACATGACGGGTTGTATATGTGATGGTCATTTTACATAGGATGTTTCCCCTTACTGAAGCGCTTTGTTGGTGTGTTGACCTCAGTTGAGGTCAGGGGGCGGTTTGCATTGAATTTCACGCATAAAAAAAACCATAGAAAATGCAGGGGTCATTATATCACACCAACACAGATAATGCACAAAAGGGGAGATCCTTCAATATGACCATAGATTTGCATCAAGTTTGATCCCCTCAAAAATGGGTCATATTTAATGACCCCAAAAAAAAGATGGTCCATAAAAAATGGCCAAGCTACATGTAGAGCGCATTGGGACATGCTTGCATTGCTGCATAATGAACCACCTCAGGTTGGCGATCGGATCACAGAGGAACAACTTGACAAACCTCTATTTCTTTGTGGGTGTCCGGAAAAAAAACGAAAAACAGACATTTTGAACCTAAAAATTGATGGTTTGTAGATGGTTTTCCTCTTCAAAGGTGTGATTTTCAATTTCCATGTTAGCTTTCTGGGGTGTATGTTTCATTGATAACCTACCAAATTCTATGCAGATGCATCTCATGAAAGATAAAGAAAGATTGGCAAGATTGGCAAATGATATGTATCTCATTTATTACTTGAAAAAATGGGTGTTTCATATTGACGCTAGTGCTTTCATGTGCTTCGTACCTTGTGAAACATCCTGACTGAAAAGCCTCTAAATTTCAAGGGCGGAACACATCAAACTTCCAGCGGATCAGATGTTGAAGAAACTTCAAGAAGGTTACAACACACCCTTAGAACACACCCCAACCAGTCTCCCTTGGCAAACTATGAAAGTAATCCCGTTATAGCCTGGTGGTAAAGGTTTAGGGGTGTGTTCCAAAGGTGTGTTGAAACAACCTTGGAGAAATCTTGAGGTAACCACAACTTGGTGCACTACAGCGAGTACCAAATGTAGAAACTCAGCTAATGGATCCACATTTGATTTATATAACCTCCCTGACACCCAAAAAATAACCCTCTCATCCTCTCAAAAACATGATGGGACTGGAAAACGATCCGGCTTCCGGCTTCCGTTTGGAGCAATTTGGGCCTATTTGTCATGGGTTTTTGCTGTTAGTCGCAGGGAGGATAAATGACGTTCCTGGAAAGTTGCCACATGACTCAAGTCAAAGATCTGGAAAGAGAGATCTGCTGGAAGCTAAGTCAAATCTCTAAGTGACAGGGATTTTGGGGGGCACAAAAGGAATGGTCAAAATCCTGGAACTATATAAAGAAAAAATGCAAAAAGAAAAATGATTGACTATTGTATTGAAATTATGCAAATTATATAATCAGTTCTTTTACATGACTCCTTTGATGCCAAATGCCCTTCGTGAAGAACCAAAACTGGCATACTTGGAGGATCATCCCAGAACTTGTAAGTGGTTAGGATCACCCCCATTTACAAGCCATGGAAAGGCCCTTAGGGGACTAACAAACCATGGTGTTTAACCACTTGCAAGTCCTGGGATGAATCCTCCAAGTACCTCTTTCACTGGCAGCCCGACACCCTCGCAGAGAAGTTGTCCATACTTCGAGTGACATTTTGATGATCTTCTTCTACCACAATGGCTTGTAAGTTGTCCATACTTTCTTCCTGCGGTGGAAAAAAATGCCGGGCAACCAAAACCTCTCTCTCAAAAGACAAAAGAGTTTGGCAAACTTTTTCACCAAAGAGACTTAAAGTGATAGTCTACGACCTAAAAAGATCATACAATTGCCAATAGATATGTGACAAATTAGAAACTTTATGGACACATAGATCTTCAGACTCTTTTGAGAAAATGGTTCACTTCTGCCAGAAAAAAAAACATGTTTCATCAGATATTGAACCGATGATCTGCCATGTATTGAACAAAACAGAGCCTCATCAACCAACGATCTTCGACCCAATTTCAATTGCTAACGTTGCAACATGCGCTTTTGCATATAGGTTGAAGCCATGTTCTATGGACCTGGAATAAATGTGGGAAAACAAAAACGCGAAACATGCAAATACTTCTTAAAGAAAATCATGGTAAGAAAAACGCAAAAAATGCACTGCGAAACAAGATGGGTTCCGATTTTTTCAAGAAATCCGAAGGCAAAATGTTGGCTCAAGTTTTCCTGAATTCAAAATTGGCAAGTCCAATGTAGCCCAAAAAATCATACTTCAAAATAATTGAAATATCTTGGACTTTCAACTTTCAACTAATGATAAATTGGTGGTTTGGCTTGGTGGTTTGGAATTCTAGGGGTCTCCCTAAATAACAATCCCTTTCATAACGGGAAATGTCAGGAATCCAAACCACCGGGTCAAACAACCAGCAAATCAACCATTAGTTGAGACTTGAACTCGCAAAAAACATCACAAACGCCCCCCGCGCCACTTCCGTCATCACAATGCAACTGCTGGTGGTCAAACAATAAAAGCTCCGCAGCTCCGCTCAAAAAGGAACCACATCCATATTGACAGTCATGCAACGTGCAAATAATATTCAACTTGTTGGTGGCTTCAACCCGTTTGAAAAATGTGAGTTAAATTGCATCATTTCCCCAAATCGGGTGAAAGAAAAAATATTTGAAACCACCACCCGGTCAAGTTCCATGCTGCGGAGGTATTTTCAACCGGATTCCCACAACAACCAGCTTTTTTCCTTGACTGTCTCTCCTTGATAATGCGCTTTGGCACCTTCAAAGTGTGCAAGTTGAAGTTTCCTGTCAGCGAGACACTGGTTGTTGTATGGTTTTATCTGATTGACAGATGTTGTGTTCACCGTTCATATTGACGTTTTGCCAGGAGGGATTCAAAGATGTTTTAAAAAAAATCGTGTTCAAGACACTTGTGATTTTTGTAGGGCTTGTGAACAGAAAAAACACTGGCACCTGTGCACTTGGTACAGGTCACTTTCTTGGACTTAGTGGTATATCACCTTTTGATGCTCATACCCTCCAGGGAACGATGCCATGTCCCACCAAATGGGAAAGCCGTAAAATCATCGACTCAAAGTGACTTTTGATGGGGATATGTTTGTTATATGTTAGTTCGCAGGATGTAAGAGAACCCCAACATACCCCTGGACCATACCCCCAGGCATCCCCAAAGCCCCAAATAAAGGGAATTGCTGCATCAAGGTGCTTAAATTTCCATTGCCTAATATGAGTGTGTACAATTTGCTTCCGGAGAGAACTATATGATATGAGTAAACGAGCCTTCTGGCCCAATCATAGTATTTCACCAACCAAATAGCCGGAGATTTCCCGAAACCTCAGCTACCTTTTGAGGGAAATCGGTCGTGTGAGGTCGCTATAACCAGATGAGTAAACAAGCCGACTTGTCATCACCAAATGCGATCCAAAGCTCCGATACTCGTCACGGCCTCGCAATTTTTCAACTTGCCCACGTGTGGGGCCCCATCAGGTAATTTGGTTGAAAATTTTGGCCTGCGTTATTTTTTCGTTACGCAACACCCTATGGATTTCACCATGTGTAAAGGTACCGTGGTATTGGTAAGTATGCGTTTATCGCCTGCAACTTGTTCAACAAACAAGTGTTTTTCTGGACTCGCCCAAAACACGACATCACAACCGTTCAAACTTTCACTGCAGAAGTGACATTCTTTAAGTCGTAATCTTGTTGTCTTTCCATCTCAAGAGAAAACAGCAAAAGTGTCACCCAACAAGTCGTACAAAAATGGTCACCAGCCAGCATCCAGCATCCCAACAAACCCACCTCCACCACTGCTAAGCGCACACGTGCATCAGGATCTGCCAAATAGGGAGCTAAAGACCTGAAGTCAAGAACGCTGGAAATGACCCTGATTTACTTTACCGTAGTTGCCATTCCCAAACACAGATACCCTCCAGGGAACGATGTTTTTTTCCCACCAGACAGGGTTCAGCCGGAAAATCATCGACTCAAAAGTGACGGCTTTGATGGGGATATGTTAGTTCTCAGGAGGGTACAATACACTCCCCAAGTTTAACAGCTGCTTCACCTAAAAATGGTGCAGGCACCAAGTTCGGAATCTCCGCGGGTGCCCTGAAAAAGTGCCATTTTTCAGGTAAACCAGCCGTGAAAAACTTTGGAAGGGTGAAGAGGATCGACCTTCTCTCAGAATCCACCATTGGATACTCAACCAGGGCAAGATAGAGTGAAGGTCCTGATGAAGTTTTACATGGTTTTTGTTCAATGGATATCAACTTAACCTCCCTGAAACTAACAGCGCGTTTACCCCTGAAAATGGATGGTTGGAAGACGATTCGGCTTCCTTTTTGGTGCAATTTGGGCCTATTTTCAGGAGCTAAAATGTTACTTTTAGGGGAGCGTACCTGTTGCCATTCCCAAATACATATGCCAAAAACATCGAGTTGGAGACTACTTGTAGTTGAATGTTTATCGAATTTGGAGGTGCCCAATTTCCATATTCTATATATATAATATATATTTATATACATACATTACGTAAAACAATGAACCAAAACTTTTGCCCGTGGCTCAACTTGTCAAAACTAATCTCCACAAAACTGACCCAAAGCAGGGTCAAATATGTCCCAAAAAAAACGCTGGAAAATGAGTTCCAAGTGTCCCTGAAAAGAGATCATCTGTTAAAAGGATTCATTATAAGCGGAAATTTGTTCACCTTCTAACCGGCAATTTTCAGGCCTTATGTTAGTTTTTGAGGGGGGTAGTTACACAGCAAAAGATTGCATCCACTTGAGACTTCCAGCACTGACCGCCGGGACACCTCGAATGCTGTCCGATAGCCAATCGCTCGTCCTCACCCGCCCCTGCACCGCTACCTGAAGGGGCGACATGTAATTGCCTAAGAAGATCCGAATACAAAACAGCATTTCAGGGACCAAACTACTTTTCATGGAAGAAATTCTGCTAATTTGTTAGGGGTCTATATATATATATATATACAAAGGCCTTGTTAAAGATGTCCAATGTCTAGCATTTTCACTACTACAATTCCATCCAACAGTTGACGACCATCATCCCCAACGGTTTCAGCTGATCCCTTGAAAATGTGTCACAAGTTGAATGTGCAAAACATCCTGGGAGATGATGGTCAAGGGTGAGGCTGAAATGATATATGAAGACTGGATCACGGTGGATACAGTAATGAAAAGGCTAATTGTGATGGCTGGCTATCCATTGATTTCCCTTACAGTAGTAAGGCCGGTTATTAAACCTTTATTTCTGGGGTACGTTAGGGGGGGTAGGTTGACTAGCCATGAAATTAAGGGATCCCTTCCTTAAAAATGAATCGTTTTTTTGAGGATTTTCACCAACTGACAGTTGTACACTTTTACTTATATATATATATATATATATATGTATATCACCCATCGTCATTCCAGTGGCTGGAGTAGTAGCTAAGATTTTCAGGCAATCAAGCAATGCAAACTTCACCACGTTGTCAATTCACGAAAATCAGGTGAAATCCCAAATTCGAAGCCATCTGATGTCGTCAGAAAATTCTGGATGACCCAAAACTCCAGGGTAGCCAGGTGCATTTTTGTACTAAGCACTCAAAGTCCTCAACTTGAAAAACTAAACTAAACTCATTCCACCCAAGTGTTCTAAATGGAATATTGTTTAGATAGTAACATGACGAAAGACAACCCACAAAAAATTCCCGGCCACTTGCCCCACTCGTCATTTTTCGGAATCCCGTGGCCCCACTCGTCATCCCACCTTGTTGCAGTTTGGCACTGTGATCCACCAAGGCATGAAGCAACAAACGTAGCTCCCTCACGACCTGGAAGGTAGCCGTAGAGGATCATCCCAGGACTCCAGTGATACCGTGGTGAAATGGGAGCCCATGGTGATCGTTGTTTTCGTCTCCTAAGGATTTGGGTTGTTTGTGGGACCCCTTCCAAATGGCATATTTAGATGGCTTATAAACGGGGGGTGATCCTACTTACGATACCTGGGATGATCCTCCAAGTGGGCCCTAAAAAGCCTGTTATAAGTTTATAAGGTGAAATAACTCCGAACTCATTTCGGGGTGAAATAATCCCAGTTAGATACCCATTCCATAACTCCGTTTATAACGATCGTAGGGGCACATCTTGTAGCAATGGGTAGATTTGGATACTGCTGTATGTTGTTGATGTGTGTGTGATGTTGGTGCACCATTGCACCATGGTTTTATAATCATCCGAATAAGACTTCCAAATCTGTGATCCAACATCGGAAGGGGGGCAAGCAGTATGTTTGCATATTATAAAAGTTGCGCATTTTTTGTGTTCTAGAATACTCTCTCTCGCACATTCGTCTCATGTCAAAGTGAGACTGGAAACATAGCTAGCGGGTTGCAAGAACCCTCCTAAGTTCTTACTCTAACAACAGCACATCATGGTGCCGTTGAGTGGTGCTGCAAATGAAGGCAACCTTTAACATCACCAACCGAGAGAGACATGGTCACCCCGCCAACAAAGGACGCTATGATATGAAACTTTGTCAGAAATGGTCTAGAAAATATACAGATGTTTTGTAGTAGGTGTTTTTCTAATTTCCTAGATCCTATTGGCATATAGATAAAGGAGATTCAGCAACAAAGAGAACCCTGTTTTATGATGCCTTTAGTATATATCTGTGCCTTTTTCTCTGGAAAATTACTTCGTCTATCTTCTCATCCTCAAGCTCCACATCTTTGCAAATCACTCCCCAAAATAAAACACCCAAGCTCAGATGTGCTGAGGTAGGATTTCTAGGGGTAGCTCCTTGAGCTCTTTGCGTCCCAAAAAATGTGGGATTTTTGTTAGATACCCCCGTTCGCTCCCTTCATCGCTCCCTTCCGTAAGCACCAATCGTCTACTTGGAGGATCATCCCAATTAGCAAGTCTGTAATGACTATCGTGATCGTTTTCGTCACCAAGACCTGGGGTTGTTACACACCCCTTCCGAATGGCCGAACTCCATGGCTGATATAAATGGGGGTTGGACAACTAGCTGCTGAAACAAGTCCTGGGATGATCCAAGACCGGTGTGTTGAATACTGTTGATGAAAAAAAAATCCTACACCATCTAGGATGTAAAAAAAAACGTCGTAAATAATGAGATGGACTACCTATCAACTCGTGCAGGGTGCCATGTTTCTCCCAAACAAAATAGACCGGAAGAATTGAACCCATCCCATCCCATCGACCGCTCCAACCCGCGGAAACCTCCAAGCGCAACTCCGCATTGTCCGCATCTAACGCTGAGGTTAAATCCTCCGAAAATTGTGTGGTGGGGAAAAACTGCTTCGGAATACACCCTGGAAAATTCACATGTTCGCACCTGAAAATGGATGGTTGGAACACGATGGTTTCCTTTTGGAGCCCGGCCTATTTTCAAGGGGTCATGTTTCCTTTTTGGAGCCCGGCCTATTTGCAGGGGTGAGCTGTTAGTTTCAGGAAAGCTTCCCATCAACTTGATGGGATGTACAAAAGAGAGTTACTGCAGGAATCTTGGAGATTAATGATCTTAATGACATCTGGGGAGGATAGAACATGAAAAAAATGCCCTCTAGGGAAGGATCACAGATCCCACCTTGGAAGAAGAAAAAGCATCCACTGAAAAGTACCTTTGCGAGGGGATATGATAGTGTTCCAGTTACCTATCTTCTATCAGATTTAGCAAGTGGCAATTCATTCGTCACTTACCAGCACTATCCAGATGAATCAAACTGATGAAAGTTCATTGCCCTTATCCAGAGTCTATTGATCGGCAAATTACTATAATTCCTAAACCTGAATTACAGAGATATTTTGGTGGGATTCCCTTGCTAACCACCATTTGGGGATAGGTCGCAATAATTTGCCTTTATGCCTTTATCCATCAACAGCTTTTGTCTGGGTGAATCAAGAGGAGAAAAATCAACCTTACCATTGAAATTCCTTATGATTCGTTTTGAGGGAGCTTTAAATGTATAACGAAAAAACCTCCATCTTTGGGGGTAAGGTCAGCAAGCAAGTCGTGATGAAAATGACTTAGATGGCGGGGGGACCAGTTACATGACACTACCCTACTTGATGTGGAGTACTACGGTCCATCATTCAAATACCTTGTAAATTGTAAAAAAACTATTGTAACATGTTCAACTTTGTGGCTTTTTTTCCCACGCCTTACCAAAGACTTTAGGGAAGGCTCAGGTGAGAATATCTCCTGTCAAAATCGAAAAAAAATAACATTTTCCCGGCTCCTGCGCACGAGAGGTGGTATGTTGCAACAAGGCTTTGCTGATGGCAGCACTGTGAACGCCTCGAAGGAAAAAGCCGTTCGCGACTTGAATGAGTCAGTTTTAAAAGAAAAAAGAACTTACTGTCTTGAGTTGTGTTCTACAAATCTTCCACAAAAAAAATGCAAGTAGGAATAAAACCTCAACAATTGAAAGTAACTTGTAAACTATTAAGCTATCTAGTTAGATAACTACGTGTAAGTTCTAACCCCAGTTGTTTTCCACATACAGTACTTCCAAACTAATCATTTCCTCACCTTCAGTCTCGCGCTCATCGATGATGCGAACCTCGAGATGCACATTAAAGTGTTTGGGAAACAATAAAGGGAAGCACCTGGAACCTGAAAGGATGAGTCTTTCATCTACTTGGTTGAACCAAACCATCTGAAAAATATGATCGTCAATTGGATCATTTCCCCAAGGATCGGGGTAAAAATAAAAATACATCCCATGATACTGGTTGATTAATAGGGATTCTTATAATGGTTTACTATAATCCCTATATTACTGGGTAGTACAATCCCCTACATACAGCACATAACCTGAAAGGAGGATTTTTTACCCCCCACCCCTAAAAACTAAAAACTTTTTTCCCTTGAAAATAGGCCTTTTGCCCAACAAGGAAAGGATCATCTTCCAACCATCCATTTTCAGGGGAGAGCTGTTGGTTTCAGGAAGGGTAATCTAGTTCATGGTTGAAATTGGATCTCAAGAACATGAAAATCATCCTAAGTAGAGAATGAACGTGGAAAAACTCTTTGAAACCACTGACAGTACCTAGCTAGTGGACATTTCGTCAAACCTAGTTATAACGATTGCCAAGTTTTAAACAAAAATATGATAATTTGGAATCATCCAAGAAAGCCACTATCAATTTCAGACCAGTAAAAAGTCAACATGAGATTTCTCTGGTATCATCGAAACATATCGCTGACTGTCCCGTGGCAATTGCCATCAACGACGAGGAACTGCGTCGATACAGCGACGTCGCTCTGCGCGATTATTGGAAAACATGCCCAAGACCTGGCGGTGCTGGTCATGATGGGTGATGATGATGATGATGATGATGATGATGATGATGATGATGATGATGATGATGATCGCGGGTGGTGATGGATAATAGAGGTGTACATTGAAAAGTGAGCCGCTGGCGCGTTTTAGTGGGTGGTGCTTGATGGTAAGAACATGATTTGGATGAAATGAGATATCTGAGGTCGAGATCTATTTTTTAACAAAAAAAATGCGGGGTGTCACAACCCTCCCTGAAACAGACATGTTCGCACCTGCCAGGTTGCGCTGGGGGGCCCAAAAGGAAACTTATATAGTGTCTTCCAACCATTCATTTTTTAGGGGCCGAAGATGTTAGTTTCAGGGATGGTAGATCTCAGGATTCTTCCTGTAAGGCTTGGGGCTTGGGGATTCAAAGTTATAATTCATATATCCAGTGATCACCAGAATATCAGTTGAGCCACGAAAAAAAAACTTGTTGTTCAATGATGGGATGCTTATCATAGTTTGTTATATATAATCCCCATATGACTGGGTAGGATGTCATCCCCTTTATATACCCTAAACAACAAAACGGGGGCCCTTTTGTCATTGCTCAGTTGGGGGGTTCCGTCCCTGGATCCCGGTCCCTAAACCTACATGGCTGCCACGAGCCAGTATCCAGGGAAGGATGACACAACTCAAAATATCAGGGTGTTTAAACCCCCCCGTTGGAGCCCTTGAAAAGGAGATTGGGACCCAATAAATACCCACTATGTAAGGTGTTTGTGGGGTTGATTATTTTTTGGGGCCCCCATCTGAAGGTTTTTCCCACCATTTTTCCCTATGATTATTGCTTGACCTTCACTGTCCCCTGTGTATGGCATCTGGAATGCTCCCTTCAGCAAGTAGTTGTTTATTGTGATTTTTTTTAGGGTCATAACCTTAGAGGGTTTTGGACGGAGTGGACGGTTGGCTCTATACTATGAATGTGATGTATATATTCTTAGGGGGGAATCATATATTAAGGTGGGCTTCGTATGATAGAATCGGGCAGTGCCCAATTTTTTTGGTGGGTTTGGTGTGCGTTTTTTAGGTGACAAAAACTTGCTTCCAACATGTTTCAACAAAGGAGCTCCTAATGGTCCTAACAACTGTGGGCTTTTTGTTAAGTCACACCTGTGGGGTCAGAAACAAATCGTGCACCTCGTATGGTTGGTTGCCCTATGACGGCAGGGGGTAGTAAAAATCTAACTAATATTGTAAGCTCTTACATCTACAACATCAAGCAATGGATTCGAATACAAGGAATACAAATCATTTATATAGTAGCACCCAAGGCATCCATATAAAATCATAGTCATAGTCATAGCATAACAAGCATTATACCATTTGTTTCAATATAAAACCACCCTATAAACATAGCCTGTTTCCTTCTTCCCCCGGCACCTCTTCGGCACCTACCTGTGCACGCACATCTGCAGAGCCAGCAATGAGTGTGACACAAACCTCCTCATGGTTGTTACCCGCCGCATAGGTCAAAGGTCGAATACCTGTGCTGAACGTTGGTTTTTTGGTGCTTCCAATTCAACTCGAGATATACAAAAATCATCATCACACACGGGGCCAACTTTCCCCAAAAAAATGAAGCATGATTTGATGATTCACATCGTGTTTTGTATATAAATGATACACCCCCGAGAACTACCATGACAATGGAAAACCAACCAGTTGAAGATGTATCTCCTATTAAGAATGGTGATTTTGCAATGTCATGTTAGTTTTCGGGGGTAATAGAATCATCATCACAAAGGCCAACCCCCCAAAAATGAGCAATGATTTGATGATTCACCTTGTGTTTGTTTGATCTTCATGAGATAGATGATAAATGTGTGTGTTTTTCTGAAGCTAACGAATAGTTGTTTTTCGGATGGCTTTTTCTACTTCAATGGGGGAGATTTACCATCACAACTCAATCACATTCAGGAACTTTGTATCCCACTTTGAAATCTCTCCAAGACCTATGATTTTTACCGGTCAATTTCCGCTCGAAAAAAAAGAAAAAGAAAAAAACGATTCCATCTCTGTGTGAATCCGTGAGATTCACAATGGCTAGTCACACCTACCTCCCCTTAAGGCTCTAAAGTAACCCCTCCCCAAGAAATAAAGCCTTATGATCAGGACTTACTACCCATTGGTTTCCCAACAAAACCGGCGAAATTCAACCCCCCTTTGTTTCTGATTTCTGGGGGGGAGCCCCTGTCGTGCAAAGGTCCAACACTTCCAAGATACCCAAGGTATCTGGGATATTGGGATCAGCATCAAGATCCAATGCCCGCTTTACAGCATTCAAATCTCCACGACGTGCCAAGGTGAAAATGGCCTGATTCAACACAAGGGGGGTCAGTTGAACAGTTGGGAAGCTTGGGATCTGTGAAATTCTTGCTTCATGTTGCTGAGTTGATCTACTGATTGGTGCTTAACAACCCCATCTTGTTGCTCATTTTGCTTGATATTTAGTAAGGAAAATGGTAGGGAAAATGGTCATCTATTGCTCATTTGCTCATCACTAAGCACAATCTCGTCTAAGATTTCACACACATACCCTAGGATACCCCCCAGATGTCCACCCGTCACAAAGAAAGAAACTCCCAAACAGAAACTCTTGGTGATGACAGTTCCGGGGTATCTTCCAGGCGTATGTTTTTGGAAAATCATTGAGTTGAGCATATGCTTGCGAATCTCCCGGAAGGGGATATATAGTTGAGTACTGTGCTCCTTGCTTCCTTCAGAGTAGGGATAGTAAATCAACCTCAACCAGAAAAATTGACTGACCACTGCCTACTGGGAAATATTTATATATATATATATACACCGATTTAACCAGCTTACTGACCATTTCACGTACCACGGCACCCAAATCATCCACATGATGTTACTATAAGGTACTCCCCCCTAAAATGAACAGCTGGTTCACCTAAACTTCACCCAGGATTGAAATCCGGAAAATCAGCAACTCCAAAGCTCCATAGACTGTGGGACTGTGGGGTTCAAAATATGTGAATCTTCCAGGGTCTATCCTGGTGCCAACAACGGGTGCTTCATTCAGCGCACCTGTGATCCCATCATGGCTTTGACGATTCGATTCAATGCTTTGGGTCCAGTACCTGCTGCTGAGTGAATAGCTGGGTTGAGGTTTGTAGGTTTTTTTGGGGGGATCCCATGTGACATGAACCATTTTGTGGTAGTGAAATGTTCGTTACAACTTCGGTGATTTGCCACTGATATATACTGTAATCATTTATCCACATGTATCTAAATATCGATGTGTATATATAATACACATGTATCACCATTTCTTGGAAAGCACATCTTCAAAGAAAACTCAATTGTTGGGTCCATTGGGAAATTTTGTAATGCCTTCCTACATGCCATGCAGCCAGTCTTTGGCAAATTGGCCTTCTGCCCTCCCCGGCACAAAGAGCATGCAGCAGTCCGAATCATTTCAAGCACCGACCAGCCTTCGCGACTCTTGAAGTTTTCGATCTCACCGATGATCCTTAAAATGCACGACTGTGAAGGATAGAAGGCCCAAAGTCTACAGTAAAGTTTCATGACAGTTCAGCGATCTAGGTGAAAAATACAACTACGTCTACATTATATTGCTATTTATAATGCTGTGTGTATATATTTGATTAATTTTGATTATATTTGTACACACATATATATACCCTCCATGAACCTAACATAGCACCCGAAAATGGATGGTTGGAATTGCGCCTTCCTTTTGGGATGCCATATTTTCAGATGCTATGTTAGTTTCAGTGAGGGTATATATTATGTTTAGAGGCATAACATATGCGAGTCAGTCCAATTCTAGGGCTTCATCTTCCCCATTTGTATCTATGAAAATTGTCCAATTTGTTTCTTTCCTACAAGCACCACCAGGATATCTTTCAGGATACTCTCCTGAAAACTAACATGACAATGGAAAAAAAAACAACCCTTTGAAGACCCTATAATTATATCTCCTGCAGAAAAAAGGAGTTTCCATTTAGCGTCCATTCAGCCATGTAAGTTTTTCGGGTGAGTTATCCCCCCAAATCCACCACCAGGACTATCAGGATACATCATATTTCTAGTAGCACATCCGAAGCTCAATCTTTCCACCCGCATCCACTGTTGCATGAGTTGTTTTTTAAGGATGGCCTAGCGGTGCCTCTTTGAAGGAACTGTCCCCAACCTTTTTGAAGGGAAGACCAGTCGTCCCAAATCTTAGGTTTTGGCTGGTTTTTTTCATGGCAAAGGCGGTTTGGCGGAAATCAATGACCAAAAAGATATGGTGGACCATACCACTAGCAGCCGACCCCAAAGGCAGTCGCAGGTTTCAAGGGACAAAAGAAATTCGTAAGGTCAACATCTTTCGGAAGGTGTTTTGCATAGGGGTTTTGATGCTGTGGGAACGGCCTCCTGCCAAGTGTCTTATTATAGTCATCTAGGTTGGTCGCATCCGCCTGTGCCACGTCAATGTGTTGCAACATCCTCAGCGACAATGGCAGAATTCTCCAAACATTTAAGTGGTACCCTACTTACTTTTACAACCTCCGAGGAATCTCCCCCAAGCATTGCCGTACTGTACTCCACGTGACCGATGAAAAAACAAATTCTTCGTGTGAAAGATCTTTCGAGTTGTAAGAACCTGCTGACTTCTCACACAAACGAACATTGCAAACAAACTTCCAAATTGGAAACTCTCAGGGGTGCGAATCCCTTCTTTTGTATTGGATTCCTTTTTCCAAGGGTCTCGAGCTTGAATTTGTTCAACAAACCTATGAAGACGGGAAGATGGAATTTCCACCACCAATGTCGGAAGCTTTGCTGCTTGCAAAGGCACTTGAAGATATGAAAGACCCAGGAATCCTTCTCCTGGCTGAAACTGAATGTCTTTTCCTTTTGAATTCTGTAGCTGATCAACGACCTACGAATTTTCCAAGCTTGAATGAAGCCACTGAGCGGAGTGGGTCCCTTTCCCACTTGATATTGAGTGGAGGGCTGATATTGAATTATCAATCATCATCTCTTTCCACTGGTCAGCCTTTTTTGTGCAACTAGTGACCAGCCATACTAGCAATGTCCCAGAGTGTGCATTTGTGAAGGGGTGACAAAGGACAAAAGAAACCCAGAAGAATCTTGAACCATCATTTGAGAAACGTTCAAAACCCTTCGTTGACATTCCCTGAAATCCTGATTAGTTCATGACGGGATCCTTATGTCATGGCTTACTAAAATCCACATGTAACTGGGTAGCGTAATCCCCTCTATACAGTAAATCCCCCATAAAATCTTCATAAAAATTGGGTAGTATAGGATACTCCCCTATGTACAGCAAAAAAACAGGGGTCAACTGCTTCCTGCTCATTCGCATTATTCCAAGACCCTATCCCCCAAGCACTGCTAGTTTGCCATCCTGAAGTCACCCACCTATAGAGGTCATAAAACCCGGCATCTCCAGGTGCCAGCATGTTGCGGGGACACTTAGTAATGGTACTGGTAGAATGGGTTTCCTAGTTGGTGGTTTCAACCCAGTTGAAAAATATTAGAAGTCAAAATGGGAACAAGTATGAGGTGAAAATGAAAAAAATGAAACCACCACCTAGGTTTCTCAATGATTCACACATCAATGTCATGTCATCTGGAAGATTTTTCCCTGAATTAATTCCAGGGAACTCTGACACCAACTACTAGTAGTGGTTGGTGGATTCAAAGACGTAAAAAGAAGTCTTCAAAGTGGGATTACCTCGCCAGATTAAACCAGATATTGATGTGTGAATCTAATAATATACTACATATCAAAACATATGAAACAAATCAAATGTTTCAATCTGCAGATTGGAAACTAGATCTCTTATTTGAAAATATCTCCGATCCAGGGTCCCCTTCCTCTGGCCGTTCCCAGTTCCCACTCTTCACCCAATGGTGACCTTGGTCTCTTGCACCACACCGACCAAAGGACCCAAGCGAAAGTTCAGTGTGAAAGGTTTCTCCAATTTGTGCGTGAGATAGACCTCACCGGAACGTTTCGGATCCGTGAATCTTCCAACGGATCCGAGAAAGTTTGGAAACCATGGAAAAACACGGATCCTTAGGATTTTTTGGGACCCCAACACATGGAAGGAGCTTGTTGGGGGGTCGGTTGTGGAAGTGGATATTTGATGTTGGGCTTAGAGTATGTCACGTTGGTTTGTTGAGCCAGCATCTTTCTCTTAGGAAATCGTGCTTGGAAGCTATCATTATGGCAAAAAAGATGCCTACAATACTACAACATCAATCTCACATGAACCATTTATCTGGTAAGCAGTCCCGCCCCCAAAACAAATGAATAACTCGAAGTTTGAAAGATATTAATTGATAGTTCTTCAAGCACTTGCAAGTGTTGAAAGAATGAACCCATAAACCTGCGAAGAGAGCACGCGAAATAGTTTATCCACCAACCTCTGAAGTTGCCGATAGGTTTCAAACAACAAAAAAGTGTCAAACCATTGATTTACCGCATTGGTGAAAAAAGTCAGAAATCAAAAAAAAACATTTCATGTCATTTCAAGTGTTTGCACAACTTCAACCGATCTGGTGAAAACAAAACAAAAACATCGAAATCTAATCTAAATTTCTTTCTCGAGTGTCTGAAAAGAATGTTTGATATTCGGAACAATGCCAAAAACAACCCAAATCCCACGGCAAAATTCGCCTCGTAGATACACCAGATACGATCCAAGGCGGTGGCTGCTTGATTCCTCAAGCCCAACATCCGATCTTTGAAGATCGGGCGACCGGCTGCCAACTCTACCACCTCTTTCTACCACGACTCATGATAACTCTTGGATATGTGTATATGTCTGCCTGTTTGCGTGTGTTATCAATATGCATATACTCATCTATTAGACATATGTATATATATACAGTATATATATATATGTATATATAGTTGCGTGCCACAAAAACATACTGATTGCCGTAAAATAAATCCGGAAATTTAGCTTACGCCATTTTCCTTGTGAAAACAAGACGTTTTTCTTCATTCACTCAGTACAAGGGTCAGGTTCATCACCGTTCCTTTGCAGTTCTTCGAGTTCAAGGCCTCACACGAAGGGCTCGATAAGCGCAGCAGCCCAATAAGCAAATTGAATCAAATTGAAATATCTGAGCTGTATTGGGAAATTTGGCAACAGTAAATATGAAAGCGTCGCAATTTTGAATTGATCTAGTCATGTGGCACACGCCAAATACTGTTGCAACAAGGTCATCATACCCAGACTTACTGGCACCAGTAGCTAAAATGAAATGTCTAAGATTCTAAGTCATTGGATCTTGGATTCTGTTTTGTTGATATTGCTTCGGCTCAGTAAAACACCAATAAGTAGAAGTTCAAACCTTTCCAGAGCAGCTGGAGGATGCCTGGTAAAATGGACTCTTCTCCAAAGTTTCTCCTGGAGCGATCGGAAAGTTTGTTCATTTGTTCAGATTCTGAGGCACTGTACGAAATGGGAGATCATGGAAGACCATCATCTGAAATCTATTATCCTCACGATCGAGAAGGTTGGAAGGCATTTTTTTCGATGAAAAAATACCCTGCCGGCTGAAAACTCGGAATCTTTAAAAAGTATTAAACCTTAGACTGAAATGAGCCACGAAAAGAACCTTCGTACTTGCCATTATACCGGTTGTTTAGTAAGGATCTTTATGATGGTTTCTTGTAATCCCCATATAGCTGTGTAGGATTTCATCCCCTATATACCCTAAACAACTAGGGGTCCCTTTTTTCATTGCTCAAATGAAAGTCGCAAGACTTTGCACCACCAAGGAAAGAAAGGATCCATGCTTTCAGTGACTGGTATATATCACCATCCATCCACACAAAACGAAGTGCTAAGTGATTAAGTACTGGCATTTTTCATTTATATAGACATTCCCCATCATTCCCATCATTGCCCACTTAACAATGATTGAAACCTAGAAACTCTTCATTTTGAGGTACACCCCCGAAACAAACGGCTGGTTAACCTGAAAATGCCGGGGAAAAAAACCCTGGAGATTGGGAGATGAACCGAAGTTGGAAATCAGCTTTTTTTAAGGTTCTACGTTTTTTCTTTGCAGGGGGTGGAGATCATTCTT
Organism: Breviolum minutum Mf 1.05b.01; assembly: GCA_000507305.1. Taxonomy (NCBI): domain Eukaryota; class Dinophyceae; order Suessiales; family Symbiodiniaceae; genus Breviolum; species Breviolum minutum. Next base: position 125,084 of record DF241394.1, on the reverse strand, counting down.
CAGCTTCCAGCCTTTTCTCTTGTAAAAAAAAACTGGAATCTTATTTACACCTATCCACCATTTCGATCAATATGCGGCAGTCAATTTGGTGGTGGTCCTAGCTCAATACGATGTTGGTTGTTCGCAAATGCACAGCACCAGTACCTGAGTCAGTTGAAGCTTGACCTTCCCAACTGAGCAGTGGCAACACAACACGGTACCTGACATGAACCATGAAATCCGGATTGGTTTAGGTTCCGGCTCCTTATGACCTTATGATGCCTGAAAAATTCCCCCAATGGGTAGTATACTCTGCTACCCCTCATTACAGCAAATAACCTTCCGGGCCCCTTGGTCACCGCTCAACTGTTTCTTGGGGCAAGGGAGTCCCAACTTGGAACAAATTGTCCAGCAGAAATTTTGAAGGAGTAAAACTCCCCGAAATGATGCGTTTTGTTTTTCCCCATGAAACCACCATTCTGGTTACCTCTCTCTGTGTATGTTGTGACCCAGAAACATCTCCAAGTACTTGAAAAAACCTCGCTGCCTTCACAAGTTGATTACAGCAACCAACCAACAGATGCCCCAAAAACTGCGGGTAGAAAATTTCTCGCAAAGCGCAGTCAGGAAGGTGGGAGGTGGATGGACCCTAATGACCTGAGATTGGGGGGGTTGGGGTCGAAATGTTGCACGGCTTTATGTAAATGATTCCTGCAAGTGATTACGGCATAAATATGAGTTTTTGTTTCAATGATTTTCACTTAGGTAGTAGAAAGCCAAACATATCAGCAAAGTTTGACTGTGTGGAATCCACTTCTTCCACAACTCACATTTTGTGTCTTCCGTTTTCGGGTGGCCAAGGTGCACCACATCTCTCCATTTCACATGTTGTCCCATTTCTGGTGCGGCAATGATGGCGTGGCGCCTCAGTAGTGACTATTTAACAAAGGCCATGAAAAAACAGGATTCCCGGAAACTAAACTAACCAGGATTTCATGGAAATGTCACTGGTGGGTTCTGATCACTGTCTCAATTCGGAAATGAGTCGATTGAAAAAAGTGGCAATGAGTGGTTGAGCTACGAGGAAGACTCTGAAAATCACTTGCAAAGCGATGTTCGTTCCTGTTCTATATGTCCAAGTACCAATTCGGCAATTCCCTAAGTCCTGAATCATGGCAATTCAAGCTCGTGACATGCTTGAGCTCCCCTCATACAATCAAATAACCTGGAATGGTTGATATGTTTACTTGTTTTTGATGTACACTCCTGAAGTTTAATATAGCCCCTGAAAAATGATAGTTATAAGTTAGAAGACTACTTTCCTTTTGAGATGCTAAATTTTCAGGGGCTATGTTAAACTTCTAGCAAGTATCTAATTCAATATGTCTAAAATGTTGCTAGGAACCTGGTACCTCCTGGCCCACCGTCTCAGGTAGTTCCCTGTTTTGAAGGGGACTTTAGATACCTGGCTCACTATCGCTCTTGATCGACTGGAATTTCATCAAAAATAAGTCTATCCATCTATCCTCCAGGGAACGATGCCATATCCCGCCTTTGGAAAAGGAAAATCATCGACTCAAAAGTGGCGGCTGGTAGGGGATATCTAGTTGGTGGTTTCAACCCCTTTGAAAAATATTCGTCAAAATGGGAATCTTCCCCCAAATAGGGCTGAAAATTAAAAATCTTTGAAACCACCACCCAGATATACAAGTTTGTTGGAGGGTATCTATCCCATCCTCCATCCTTACCGGTAAGTGTTTTCTTCAAAATACCATGCTAGTTGTACGTTTGCCGTGCCCATCCCAGGATATGTATGTTTGCCGTTTCGGGGTATTTCGCCCGAAACGAAAAGGCTTTGAATCGCCAAAGTCAAACAACCATGGCTATAAAGTTAGCCATGCCAAGAATATACAAACCCTATACTCCCCTGAAAACTAACATGGACCCTAAAAATGATGATTTCTAACAGGAATATCCTTTATCAGGGGTCCATTTTCAGGTGCCATCTTAGTTTTTGGGGGTGTACATACCTGAGTCTTCCTTTCGGGGTGCTGAATGGCTGATGTTTGGGGTGCCAAAAAAAACACTTGGGGGTTCAAAAATGCACCCGAACTGGAAGATGCAAGTATACTGTATATCTATATTTCTATATATATATTTTTTTTTACTTAAATATATATATATATACATATGCATACAAATATATATATATATACATATGCATACTATATATATATATATATATATGTGTGTAATAAATATATATATATGTATAGATAGCATATTCCCATTCGTTAAAATAATTATTTTTCAAGCTTCGAAGCCTTTCATCCCTTCACGACGAAGCCGAGGTGCAGTATACTCTGGACAAATTCACCAAAATCTTCTGCCCAGTGATGGCTGATGAAAAAATCCACTTGCAAACCACCTGAAAACACACAAGAAAAGCAGAGCTACAGCATTTACAACAAAGAGTTGAAGAAACAATCTTAAGCTTAGGTTGAAGCATGGGATGCTTGGGAGACGATCCGGCTTCATTTTGGGATATCCTGTTGCTGCTAGTTTCAGGGAGGGTAGCATTTTGTAACAAGATTGGATTACCCTCCAGGGAACGATGCCATATCCCACCAGGGGGATAAGGAATATCATCGACTCAAAAGTGCCCTGGTAAAAGTATATGTCAGTTCTCAGGAGGGTAATTACATACATAGAATAGGGATTCCAGTTTCCTGCAGTATGTGTTGTTTGCAGGATTCAAATCCAAACATGGGTTTGGATGACCGAATTCCAGTATCCAACGAAGGAACTGAAATCCTTACGATGGTTAATCCTCCACCACAAGCTGAATAGTTTTCAATTTCATTCTCAGCAAGTCATGTTTCAAAATTTGATGTCATGAAGTGAATTCAGAATTAAACCATGGGGTTGTATGAGCATCACTCAATGTCTGTTTTGGGAATTGGCGGAATCTAAGCTCTTGCATCGAAAAAGCCTCTGGAAATCAGGGATCTAAGATGTAGCATTGTCACTGAACAAATCCTTCTTAAGCCCGTGTGCGATTTCTGGCGGTAGTTTTTTGTGGGGTAGTCCAAACCCATAGAATAATAACTAATTACACTCCCTGAAACTAACATAGCCTCTTAACAGAACATGATGGTTTCCAAAAGGAATCTCCTTTTCCGTCTATTTTCAGGGGCTATGTTAGTTTCAGGGAGGGTAACTGATGCTTGCTCACTAAATAAAGAAAAGTGAAGGGGAAGGTCTACACCTCTGAAAATGAAGGGATGGAACACCTGCAAATCATCCCATTGATTAGGAAACTCATCTGAACCAAACCTCCATGTTGCTGGTTTAAAATGTGAATTTTCGGGGGTGGAGATTGCCATAAAACCCAACCAAACAGTTGCAGATCATGGGAATCAGAGGGTTCCCCCCAATGCCACCCGGATTATTGGGAGAGTCCCCTTACTTGGAGGATCATGCCAGTCAGTGGTTTACAACCATGGTGATAAGAGTCGTCCCCTTAGGATCCATCATTTTGGCTTATAAATGGGGGTCACTAACCTAGGCAAAACTTAGGTCGCCTGCTAAAGGCTTAACTTTTTGTGAGTTACCTCCGCTGCTGTCAAGTCACGAAGTGACTGGTGAGTTCTAGGCGACTATGGTGTCCTAAAACCACAAATAGTGTACAAAAAGGGTAATTCATACTGAGTTACATTGTGTCATTCATTGCCAACGTCGCCCGCTGTGGGCAACTGTGAGTTACATTGTTTTGGTTTAGTGAGTTACATTCTAAAAACCCACCCTTTGCCGGCGCCTGGATTCGCCAACTCGGAGTAACCTGGCGGATCTCCACGTGACATCCACAGAATAACATCCCCAAAGGAACGTTCCTCCCGTAAGGATCTAACATGGCTATATAGCTGGAAAATGCTCATCTTTTTGTAGGAGATACATCTTCATTTCATGGTTGTTACATTATATATAAATGGAAAAATCTACATCTTCATTTCATGCTTGTTACATTGTACATGGGAAAAATCCCATCTTTCAATAGGAAATACCCTCCTGTTTTGGGAAATACCACTAGTAATGCTGGATGCTGAGCCCGTCCCGATCCGTTTGTTATTGTAGAATGATAGTTTCACAAGTCTGGCGCAGCAATGAAAACTGTCGGTAAAGGGCTGATTGTGCAGACGTTCAAAAATAGAGATGGGTGGATGTTGGCACGTTGGAGTAAGATAGGGTTGTGGAAGGTAATAAGAGGTGGTGATACTGTTCATGGAATAAATCCTGCACCACCTGAGATCCATCAAACCCTGATGGAAAACGGGATAAGCTACCAACCCCAACGAACGGTTAGCAGGATATTTTCCATCAACAGTATGGGGCGGATTGGTTCTCCTGTTGTTGCCTTTTTTCCTGGGCTTCCTCTCCAGTAGCCTTGAAGCAATGAAGTACGAGGGATGTATATTTCGGATCTTTTTGTTGAGGCTTGCTACCGGTCTCACGTGCCACCTGAAAACATCCACTGGAAATTCAAGAAAAAATAGCGTGGCAAAATTAGTGCCTTCAGAGAGTTTCCTAAAAAACAAAAGGCAGAAAGTCAGCTAGTGGAAGATATTGCCACACTGATGTTGGATGGTGATGAAGGAAATCTAACTTAGTTGTATTTACTTCCCCCGAAACTAACAGCTCCCACCTGAAACTATGCCGGTCCCAAAAGGAAAGTTCATTTTCCAAGCATGCATTTTCAGGTGCTGTGTTGGTTTTGGGGAGGGTATTAACTGTGCAACTCCCAGGTTTTTGGTCCACCGACCCCATAGTTGATAGGGGAAAACCACCGACCCCACAGTTGATAGGGAGATGTGATGCGCAATCCATCGGGACCTAGATTTCGGACACCAAAATTATCAGGGTCTAAAGTCGCGTTCTGGGGATGATCATCCAACCCTTAGGGATGATCATCCAACCCTTAGGGATGGTCATCCAACCCTTAGGGATGATCATCCAACCCTTAGGGATGATCATCCCGGGAAACAAAGTGTGTTTAGACCTTAGCACTTATTTGGGAATTGTCCCCCCCCTACCCAGGATTCCAGTCACCACCAGGATTCATAGATTTTAGGATCGGGGATCCTAACCTAAACCTTCATTTGCCACGATATCATCCTGGGGCCCGGGGGGTTAGATCCAAAGTATATGAGGGAATTTCCCCTCCCATCCAAAGTGCTCAAGTGCACCTTACTTCAGATTAAGGAATGATGTTATCTATAAATTGAACCAGTTTCAAATTTTACAAACGCATCTTGTTTCAACGCAGAAAATTCGCAAAATCATTTACACCCACATATCTACAAATCTTCACCCCCGACAATCATTCCCCGACTCAAAAACAAAAAAAAATGAGGCTATATACTCTTCCTCCCATAATCATGGTTCAGTCGAAAATAACACCGGAAGATAAAGCTTTGTCTCCCAAAAATTGTAGCCATTTTCCATGAACCATGATTCTTGGAATCCAAGCGTAAGCAGTATGCAATCTCTCCCCATTTTTTCTGACCAAATTATAGTATCTCCTGAAATAGCCGGGGATTTCCCTTCCAAAAAGCTACTAGTACATTTTGGGGGAGGGCCCAGGTCGGTTTTGTCAAAGGCGGGGTATGAAAAATCGAACCAGATCTTTTTTCTGGCAAAATCGACCAAAAATCCAAGACCAAAAACTCCAAAATGGACCAAAAATCCAAGGGACTAACACCTTTGCTTTTGGTCTTCGGAATGATGATCAACTCCGTGACCGCCTCAGTTTCGAAACCGAAGCGATGGAAGGAAACTGTCAGGGCATACAAAATGGGAATGGTCCATTGTCATGCTTGAGTACTTGAATTCTTGAGATGATACAATGTGAAGACAAGATACAGTTTTGGTAAATATATCTATATATTATATATGTGCGTAAGTATATGACAAGCTTCATGTTTTACGAAAGTGGAAGTTTACTTAGTGGTAAAGGTGGCTAAGCGGCTAGCTTGAAAATTCATGGGTTTCCAGGTTAACTCTGGTTCAAAGTCTGTCTAAAGTAGAATAGAGAGAATTTCCATGTATAAAATCCCTTTCAGAGGTGCTTTATCATCATGGGGCCGTGCACGTGGTACTTTGACTAAATGATGTCATTGCTTCAAACACATCCCTGAATTTGTGCCAAGATCACATACAGATTGGTCTCTCGTGGTCTCTTGGTCCTCTCACGTACCTGAAAGAAGCGGCAGGAACCCCACACATTGTAATCCCGTTTGAGAGTTCTTCCTGCTGTCAAACTACTCTTGCTCCCATCGTTTCCTTTTTTCACTGAACCATTGGCGAGACCTAAACAACGCCAGCAAGGCTTCCGTTCCGAAAACTGAGAATTTTGTGCACAAAAAGATGTTCGCAGGTGCTCTTGCTGTTAGTTTCATGGAAAACCACTAAATTCCTACTAACTTTCCCTTAGGGCCCTGCGTCTTGGTCGAATTTTTCAGGCTTTTTCCAGGTTCAACGGGGCCCTCCGAATACCCCAAAAACCCATGGGAAATTTCAGGATATAGGGGAGCCCAACAGGATCCGTTTTAAGCCGCAAAAAGGGCACTTTCTCATCCTTTCGGTTGGCTTGCACACACAACCTCAAGCGATTTTTCCGCACCAAACAAAAGGGAACCAAGCTGAAAAACTTTTTAGAGATTCCAAAAATGTGACTTCATGGGCCGAAAATGCAAAATACAAGGTGTTCAATTGATTGGAGGGCCTTCCAGGCCACCATCATCATCATCATCATAATCTCACCTTAAGAGTCACCAGGAAACTGGCAAAGAGTTGTTGGCAAACACAAAGGCTTTGGTGGCTCTTCAAACTCTTCAGTAATCACATCTCCACAATACCTTGGTCCCAGCGTGCAAACGCACGCACGAGGATATGATTGAAGCATGAACACATGTCGCCTGCTATTCCATACCACACTTTTGTCACGTTTACATGGGGGAGCATCAGGATATTTTTGAAAAAATGTGTACATATATATAAATATATATAAATATATATAAATATATATATATATATAT